>MU390366.1:0-90164 GCA_022578715.1 Nemania sp. FL0916 | reverse complement strand
TATTTTATATTTTTATATGTTTATTTATACGTAAAATAAATTTATTATAATATAATTTTTAAATTATTTTAAATTTATTATTTTTATATAAATTTTTAAAAATAATTTTTTAAAAATATTATATTTTTAATATTATATTATATTTTATTTACGTAATATTAAATATAAACTTATAAAATTTTATATATACGTTTTATATTATAAAAATTATATAATAAATAATTTATAATATTATATAACGTTTATTAAACTTTTAATAATTTTTTTAAAAAAAAAATTCTATTTTTTTAAATATTTTTTTAATATTATTATAACTAAAAATTTAATTTTTCGTATTTTTTTATAAATAACAATTTATTTTAAAATTATAAAAACGTAAAACTTATAATTTTCCGACTTTTATTCGATTTTTTATAATATAAAATATAAATTAAATTAAAAAACCGAAAATTTATATTTAACTATATATAATTTCCGTAATATTACATATTACGTATTATAACTTATATATTTTATTAATTAAAAAATTCTATTTTTAAATCTATTAACAGTTTATTTTTACGATTTTATTTAAATTTTATATAATTTGTATTATAAAATAGATTTTAAAATTCAAAGTGTGCAGATGTGGGGGGTGTGCAGATCCCTGCCATAACGGTTAAGTAAGAGCACAAGCCGGAATAACACCTTGGCACGGCCTATCTCATCGGCCACATTGATCATACGCACGGCAGCCGCCAAGGACCGAATAAATTGGAGACTTGCGGACCAATCGCCGACCCATGACATGACCAATTTCAGCCAGGTCTATGTTGCACCGTGCTGCAATACTACCCGCTCCCCTCGCCTGCACGGAGATCACGTTGTCGTGCTTTCGCCCGATTACTCCCCGCTGCCGACTTCTCTACATCGCACTAGGTAGAGCTCTAGGACACCATGTCTGTGCATTGGCACGACTTTTAATAAAGTCCTCCGAGATCGATAATTATCGACCCTATAGCTTGCTAGTCACGAAGCTGCTCCGATTCGATTACATATCTTGTCATCCAAAAGTTCTATAGATCTAAAGATCTTCCTTATACCATCATTTCGTGTTGGCAATGTGAATTTGGCCTAAAACTCGTCCTCGTAGCCATTAGCTAGTCGTTACGGCGGCTATCACCCGGGTGAAAGCTCTCGCTCAACTACACAGGCCGGTTAAGTACTAGCTCGCAACACTCCTCTCTCGAGCTTGAAGCCACGAAAATTTAGTCCTCCTGAACTTTTGATCAATCCCTGTGTTATGCCGCTTGCTATTTATCGTTACTGTAGACCGTTAGGTCAAGCGGGTGTTGCGGATGAGTACGCTGTGAACGTGGTAACGCAAATGTTCGTGAATTGATAGTATTATCTGGAAACAAATACTATTGGAAGTTCCCTCTTCTAGAGGAGAAATTCCAGAACTAGTAACTCAGATATAATGACATAATCTTCTGAGGTATGGTCTCTTAATTTAGTAGAAAGTGCAGCCCCGATCTCTACGTCTAGATCTAGCTGCGATCAAGGCCTTTTCTGCCAAAGTGGTACGGAAGTTGGCAGTTCTATCAAAGCATCTTTAGAGACCGTGGAAATTGTTGAGATTAATACAATCAAAAATAATGTTGGCGGGAGAGAGATTGTTGATATTTCTGGTATTGCCTAATTAGAAAGAAGATGAGGGCAATATAGAGAGACCTTCGCTTAATTTGTTCCTTTTCTCCTTTAAATCTAGAATAGGGTCCCTTTTGAGGAGGATCATAGCCTTCGAGAGTTAGGGGAAGAGGTTAGGGTATACATCGACGTCTTCGATCCGAGACCTCATATTAGTCATTCTTCGAGGCATACGGATTTTTATAGCATTGTTTGAATGGTACCCAGCTTTGATACAAGTCTTCAACTTCTCGAACAAGTGATATACGGTGTTTGTAGACAGCTGAACTTAGAAAATTTTCTACATAAGGTTAGTAATCCTTCGTTTCGAGGGGGGTAATAAGCGTGCAGCTATAGATCTACAAAAGGCAGATAACAACAGACACCGCGTGAATATAGTTCTTCTTCGTATCAAGGAGCCGACACTGCTAATTTTCTGTCTATTTTAAGACGTACATGCAGCTTGACCAAGCTGACATGGACTATCACTAATTAGCACAACCCATGTTTTGTATATCTGCTCCCGCACAGAAGAACGGACCCAGATGCTCACATAATATCTAAATAACATAGAGGGATAGGCAATCCTATATGTTAGACTTTATTGTCTATAGTAGCATAATGCTGATTATACGTTAGAGATCAAAGGGAGATATGGTTCTCGCTGAGCCCGCTGTAACCGCGGGTTTTACGCAAGTCCACCTACTTATGCAAGTAGTCAATTCCGGGGTCAGGTGAATGATCACAAGAGCGGGGTAAGTATAATCATCGGATAGTTAAGGGTAGGCTGCAAATAGTCCTTTTGGCATAGAGTAGGATTAAGTACCTATATCTATGATTGTCGAGTCTTCCGAAGACCAGGGCAAGTTCTCAGACCTACCTACATGCGAATGGATAATGCTAGTCATAATCAAGCGCACAGGCCTTCTATCGTATTTTTCTCGCGGCATCCAGAGGCAAATCGAAGACGCAATATTCTCACATGCTTATTGTCGCAGTCTTTCTGGCCGCCAAGTATAATGTGTCCCCATGGGGTGGACGTGCGCATACATGATCTGTTGGTGCTACCTTGGCTATCGGGAGGTTCAGGAATTCATTGGCTCCCCTTTCGAGTCGTATACTACTGTGTCTGTTCTCTAGTGTAGCTGCGGGTTGGTTTTAATTCGCGTCGTGGTCCCTTGATCCTATCCACATACATTTGCGGCCGGGGCCGCTCACGGGTCAGTTCGGACTGCTACCATGTACCTTGTTTTATTGGGATCAATTTCACTTCTCGCATAACAAATTTGAAGTATAATCTCACTGGCAATAGGGGGTTTTCCTACTGCGATACCCCTGCTCATAAAGCCAGACACAGGGATAAGTAATACTGGACAGTGTTCTATAATGATGCCGGTAGTAGAGGTGCGTCAAACTCAACTGTTTGACATATGTATCTGCCGAGCCTTTCAAGTCGTTTCTAAAGTGACACAATCATCGCTTATATTAGTTATACGAATTGTTGGTTGGGTAGCTAGTCGAACCGTCATGTATCGTGATTTCACGAGGTAGCAGGTGTCACAGCACGGGAATGCAGTACTGCACAACGGTAGTACTGAAGAATAGAACGCCGTCAAACTGGTATTTTTAACTATCCGCAGTCGCTACTATAATGATTGTAACAACAAAACTGCCCGTTAGGCTTTCTCCATCCCGGCTTGGAAGCCCAAGCAGTCGGGGCGTTTGTTTGCCAATATTGATATCATAGTCGACATGCAAATACAGACGGTCAAGCGCCCGACTGGATAACGTTCTCCTTCCATCTCCCAACAGGGGGCAATCACGTACAAAAGCAGCGCCGTTTGCTGCGGGGTTAGCTACAACGACGGTGCATTTTCATGACGGCGGAATTCGATCCTGAATCACGCCAGTCCTCTCTATGGTAATGCACGCCAATAGCAGCTAATTGTCGCTTAACCACGTAAGCACCCTGAGATGTCTTAGATCACCCGTTTCATTAGAAACTGTTACAGTCTATTGTAAAAGGGGGTTTCATTGACTGGTAACTCGGTATGCTATGCTATACTCCGTATCTATTATCATAATAGCAACGACATCATCGAGCCGACACTCGGTTGACTTCGGCGTATTTCGGCGTGCTCTGGGACGGAAGGGATCGGAGGCCTCTTGTTCGCACTAATGGATGGAAGACCAGGCATCTAATTGCGAGAGACGCATGGCTAGGAAGGTAGTGGTGGGTGAGGCTAAAAAGCCGCGTAATGTCCGACTTCTGTGGCTTACAGGTAGGCACAGGAACGACTCCTATCATGCTTTTCTCTCATATGTGCAGCTTAACCTGCAATAACGCAATCCGCCATTTCAAGTGTGCAGCGACTAGCACACGTCACACTTAGTTGCAGGGGTCAACACCCCAAGTGATTAGATCGCATTGTGCCCATTATGCAGTCGCCAAGGCCAAGATGGTACCTAAACAACCCTGGAGAATTGTTTGATTGGTTTACGCTGCCAAGATTACGCCCCGAAGATCTCCCGCAGTGCATGATAACCAACCTTGTGGGGGAGACCACCCTAAGCCTGTGCCAGTTAGATTGCTTGTTCTATCACAAAAGATGCAGTCTCTTCGGTCCTGTGTACGATGTGGCTGTACACGTGTATAAGCGGTGTGCTACAGGATCACCGTTCGTGATAGCAGAAACGATGAAGAAATTTGCACATGTGCTTGCATGATAATGTCTTGCCGAACCAAAGGCGCCAATCCGGACGTAGTATTTGTTCTACATGTGCAGCTGTGCTTACAGGAGCTCGAGTCGGGCGGATGGACAGCGCTGCTGCAATAGAGCGAATCCCGGTGGTCCGGACACCTGGTAGATATTGCCAATGGCTTGTTTCCGCAGGTCAGTGAGCCGGATAGCTCGTATTTAGATATGATGGACAAGACCGCAGTAGCACTCGGGACTCTGTCTTATCTATTCTCGCAGTGGCCTGTAGGCTGCGACGGTGCTGTGGAATTTTCGCGGCGATCGGTATGAACTTGAATGAAGTCATGACCCGAAAACAAATTATTTGCTTCCCTTAGCAACAAATTCGGGTTGGTTGCTGGTTTATGTGCGGAGTACTAGGCTAGTTCCTGTGCTTCGTGGCCGAGCAAAGGTCATGGCGATCATGACTGGACTGACGACATTATTCGGCTGGGGACGTGTCCGTTCGCTAATTTTTTGTGCTATTCACTTTTTTTTCCTTCCGGGGAACGAAGCCGCGCCTTTTAGACTGTGTGGGCGATAATAGTTCTGGTTGTCCCCGGTACGTACTCGTAGACGTGCACTCTTCAGTGCACGGACAATTAGAACTGCAACAATCGCTAATCTCGCCCAGCGGGAATCCATCGTTTACGGACTGATAGTTCCCAATCTGGAACGTTGCATCGCATTAGATTAGGCTTTGGGTGCGGGTTCCGGCTAGGGGGACGTTAGATGCCTGACAGACGCAGTGTTCTCTAATTATGGCAGATTCAGAGAGATGCGAAATATGTGACGAGCCAGGAGTGAGATGACGACAGTGAGCAAAGCAACCCAGCACCCAGCATGGACCAGCGAGGCCCAAGCCTGGCGGTATGACGCGGCCAATGAGAGGCTTAGAGAAGCTCAGAATGCGGGGTTTGTGTGGGGGTGAAAGCATCTTCTTGCCTGCTATTAAGTGGGTTAGCTGGTCGATGCGGCGGCTTGCATGGGTTGCAAGACTTTTCAATTTGCTCAGCATACTTCGTAGATCGTTATTTTCATATGCTGGTGGGTGGCTTACACTACACGTGGGATATCCAGAGACAAGACAGCATACTCTAGGGACGATTGCCGCAGACCTGCCGGGGAACCGAGTCATGCCGCATGATAATATGGCTTTCCCAGTGTATAATGGACTCTGCATCTGGACCCTTTGGTGGCACCGGAAGCTCTGCTCTCGTCTCTTCGATGTCGCCTAGATATGTACCTTGATATTAATACGAGCTTGTCGAATCAGCTGGTCAGTCGCAGCCTCACTCTGTAATTGCACTAACCAGTTGTTTTTGTAGTTGCTACCATTCATTTGGTGTATGTCCTGTAGAGTAGCACTTCTACAAAGTTGACATAGTCTGTGCCTTGGGCACTTATCTCGAGTGCCTCGCAGATGTCTACTGTATGTAAGTATTTAAATCGCAGCCTCACGAGCGATTACGTATGCGCACTAGTATTTCCATGCCTACCCAGCTACCAGCTTGGCAAATGTCTTCCGACGAGCCGAGAGAATCTCTCTCCATCATCCAGGCTTATTGCGTCTTTAACGTGTATGAGGCATGGGACTGCGGTTAAAAAACATGGAGCCACATAAGACAAGCTTTTGGGCTTCCGCTGCCAAGGAGGCCCAGGCCCGGTCCACCTATCGTGATGCCGAACAGGGGTACGGAATAGTGTAGAGTAATCACATCATAGTCTAGCATTCATAGCGATAGGTACTTCGTACATGTAGTTACTTGCACTACGATGGTACAGAATTTAATCAGGAGATAGAGTATTATTCGTCCTGAGAGAAAGCGAAGGCTAGCCTACACGAGAGGAATACTTTGAAGGCCTTTGCACTCAGCGAGCTCGGAACTTTCGCTTGGAACAAAGGGTAGGTACCTATCTCTGGCAGCGGTTTAGTGAATGCTCGTGTAGCCTTAGGGACATTTTAACTGGTCCCATCAGTATTATGTGCAGGCAAATAGATACCTATCCTGTACTCCGTACTCCGTACGGTACATAATTATATGTGGTAAGTACGGAGTACTTGGCGTAGATGAATGCTACCTTTAATGAGATTCGTATTGCTTGGCGCGCTGCTTCCCAATCTGGGATTAGACATTTTCTAGTCTGGCCAATGGGATGTCTAGCGTACTCTTAGAATCCACTTTATATGGAGAATGGTAACCATCGATAATCCCATCAACTTGGTAAACAAGCGATTAGCTGCATTCCAGAAGCAAGCATCTTCAACTCGACCGTGTACTTGAAATGCCCAAGAAATTCACAGGTACCTGATCTTTAATTGCTTCTCACGCGCAAGCTCAAAATTATCTGGCCTAAGCAGTATATGCCTTCATTAATGCCCTAGTCACTTTATTATGTTTGCCGCATTACATAGTATGGACAGGCCCCTTGACCCCATCTATCTTATGCTGATCCTTACGGTATATATCTTAGTGTACCATAACCTTCACACCAAAACAGCACGTAAGCCAGCAGCATCAATTCTGTGCTGGGGACAGCTCATGCATATACTCAGTACTTAAAACACAAACCCAGTTCTGTCCAGGATACCGGGTATGCCAACCTATGGTATCAATCATTTATGGACAGAGAGAGGCATTTCTCATCTGATAATGTTCTATGAAGCCCAATGATCTAATTATCTGCCCATGTACGAAGTATGTGGAGAATTCAGGAAATTGGGTACCGTTCAGAGTACGGAGTACACCCCAGTCAGTTCTGCCCAGTCCAAGTCCCGCAGGAATATGTATTTCAGCCGCTATCACGATAGTGTACCTACATACCTACTTAATTGCTTACTTACCTCGCTGTACGCGTAAATACGCTCTAGATATTAATACTATTACCAGGTGAATACTGGTAAGAATGCGCCCAAAAGTCGTTTTCGCATAAGTAATTAGTGGTTGTAGACAAAGCTATGAAGACAATACGTTGGATTCAAGTTAATAATCAATTCACGGCTGGTTCCGAGCTTTGTCTGGCGCGATCCCGGGGCACAATTGGAAAAGTACTTGATTACCACTACCAAAAACCTAGGTTAGATCATACGCGCTTGCAGTCATGCTGTATGTTTCAGTTCCACCCAATTATCCTCTCTCCTGAGTACGCTATTCTATCGAGGGACCAACAACGGCCATTAGTATAGCGCATCTTCGCATTACTTACATGATCCAGAATATGGAGGCTCTACGTATAAGCTGACAGTAGTGTAGATATCGTAGGCTTCCACAGTCCTCTTTGCGCGACTTCTTCAGGCGGTCATCTTCCGCCGTCTTCGGTTGCAGGGCGGACCGAATCAGCTGAATAGCTGGCACTCTTGCACTAGACTACAACTGGACGCTGCCACTAACAGTGCACAACTGACACGGCATGGTATTGCATGTCACCACCTGGACTGTTCCGGGAAGCGTCTGTCGGCCATCCAATCCCCCCATCCATGCACCCATCCACGTCCACCGGCGCACCTCCGTGGGCCATGCATCAAGCCAGGCCATGCCCCATTCGCTCATCTCGCCAGGCCAGGCCGGCTAGGAGGACGGAGTGCACGCTACCCTTCACTACCTACTTACACTAGTCTAGACTCCTGCTAGTGTAAGCAGTTATAGTGTACCAGGTCGTGCAGCGATTGTTGTTACTTAACCATTTGTGTTCCCACCTCCAACGAGCGAATGCACCCGCGTACCCCCTGTAAAATGACTGTTCTGACTCGAGGTCTCCTATCCTCTCACTCGCTCACCTGGGACGACCTGACTGGCCTGTCTCCTGTCTGCTGCACCGCCCTGCACCACCTTAATTAGTGTTTGCCTAACACCCCGTACCTACCTACACTACTCCGTACACATCGTATGTACAGTACCCAGTGCAGTTGTAAGCTGCCACTGATTGCCCCCCAATCCCAATCCCTGACCGGATGTCGCTTGCGATCCCTGAAGGCCTGGCCGCATAGGATCTCGTCTCTGCTGGCCGTCCCCCAATAAACCCCAACTTGCCAAGAACAACAATTTCGCCCATCCTCTCTTTCTCTCCGCCTCGTCTCATTGTTCGTGTCTGCACCCCCAAAACTGTGCCGTCTGGTCCCTCAACCACACCGTCCCTTCATTGTTTCTTTTCAGTCGGTCTGTCGCGGTCCTTCACCACCCCCTTTGCTGCATGCGCATGTCGACGCGCGGGTGAGCGTGCGAGCGAACGAGCTTGCTTGTTGTGCGTGTCTGCGGCCGTCCTGTCTCTCCCCACACGGCCGGTTGTCGTTGTCGCGGTGTTTCAGCGGCGTGGAAGGAATATGATTCAGGAGCATGTGTACGTCTCCCGCGCCATGTCTTGGCTTTTTCTCCTCCTCGTCCCCAGAATGCCCAGATCCGCCCCCTTCCGTGCCGGCCCCGGCCCGGGAATAGAACTGGGCTTGAGCCGTCGTGGTTGTCGTGGTTTGTCGTGGTTTGGTGCTGTTCGCCCAATGTCGCCGTCCGAACCCGCGTGCGCCAATGATCGGTCTTCCTGATCGATCAAACCTCTTGGCGCCAACACCAGCCCTCTTTTTAAGCCTCCTTGGCACCGCGGCTACTGACGTGACTTTACAGCCCTCCAAACCATTCGGAATGTCGTGTAGGTTGCCAAGCAAAGCTTCTTTTTCCTCTTCCGCTCTGTTGCCGCTCTGTTGCCGGACTTTCTTGCAGAGGGCCGAACCGCTGCTCCATTTCACCCCATGCTGGCTGCGGTCCGGCCCCTCGGGTTCAGACACTGTCGGAACACTGTTGAGACACTGTCGTCATTGCCAAGAGTCATTCTCATCTAGCATTCCGTCTCAGCCTTGTGAGGAACAAGGACTGCTGCTGCTGCTGCCTTGCTACCCCTCTCCAGCTCTATGCTGTTGATGTACTCGCTGTTGACTAGTGGCCTCACAACGCCTCATCCTCTCATTTGTCTTCTCCTTTCCCCATATGACTCTCGACTAATCCAAGAGTAGTTTGTTGTTCAGCAGTCCCACGCGGTCCAACGGTCATACTGTCCCTAGTACTATTATAAAAAATATAACTGCGCTCTCGGTACGTTCTGAGAGGTGATGGTATACATTCGTTTGTTTTCTCTAGGTCTAACGGTGTTCACCAGAGCGACCTAGGGTATTCAGAAACCATTGTTGGAAACATCACTACCCTCTCCACCAACTATGTTCCAACTACGAAAGGGACCGTCCAGGGTCTATTATACGTCCCAGACCTGGACACAGATGACCCGTGCTTTGATTTGTCCAACAAGTATATCCCGGCTAATGCCACACGGCAAAGTAATCTTCCACCCACTGACTACATACTCATCGCTCTGGCACCATGGATTAATCCCGACTGCGCCAAATCATTCATGATAGCCGCAGCTCTAGACCCTTTGCGTGCCATGCTTGTATATCGTCCTGACGATGCAGATGGCCCACCCCCTGATGTCGAGTCTGATCTATGGAAAATAGACTCTAGCGAAGACTGGAAGCAGGACACCCATTTCCCGGTTTACGCTGTCTCCAGTAGTGCCGGGACGCGCATGATGCAACAGCTGAACCTATACTCCGGGGATCTAGCTCAGGTCCCTTTCTCCGACCAAATCAACAAAACATATTCTCCGGACCCCGATGATTACGTGCGGGTCTGGACACAGCTTTCCGTGGCTCCTGATCCCTCCCTGTTAGCCATATGGGCTCTCGTTTTGATTATTCTGGCTGTGATTCTAAGCGTCATCGGCGGTACTTCGTTGCTCATGCACTATGTCCAGAATCGGAGACGAGCATCCCTACGTCGTCGTGTCATGAATGGCGAAGTGAATTTAGAAGCATTAGGGATCAAACGACTTACCGTACCTCTCGCCCACATCCAAAATTATCCCTTATTTACATATAATTACCACGCACCCATAACTTCACCCAAATCGCCCAAATCGCCGGGCGATGCTTCTTTCAACCTGGCCTCCCCATCATCCAGTCACATCCTGGGAAGGAACGGTGACCGCCTCGATTATCAACCGACTTGCTTGATCTGCTTGGATCATTTCGAATCCAGGGTGACCATCATCCGCGAGCTCTCGTGCGGCCACATCTTCCACCCCGAATGCATCGACGAGTTTTTGAGCGAGATGAGTTCCTTGTGCCCCCTCTGCAAGGCCTCCATGTACCCTCGGGGTCACTGCCCCAGAATAACAAATTCGATGGTGCGGAGAGAGCTGGGCACACGAAAACTCAGGTCGCGCCGCTCCTTTTGGACGGCGTTTGGAAGTGAGTGGCAGCGATTGTTGGCAAGGAACACGCCAGATAACAGGCCTTCACCCGAACAAGTGCTGATATCACGGGAGCTCGAGGTCACGGTTCCTACGCAGAAGCAGCCCAGCGCGCCAGCGACGACGACAGCGACGACGAGGGAGCGGCGTATGCAGGAGTTAGTTACGCCTATAGACGAAGCAACTAGCGACGATGGGCGTCCTCAATGTAAGCTGCCGTCTACTATATTGCCATATCGCCGAGCCATCTGACTTCCTTCTAGGGAAGCGCGTTGCATTAACGCTTTTCCCCGGCTTCGCTTGATTACCGCGACTGAGGGCGCAACAGGAGGATAATGGATGATACCTATGGGCTGGATACAAAGGTTGGCGTAGCAAGTTCGATTTTCAGCATTGGGTCGGCGTCCTGGGATTTTGTAGCGAATCACCACTATATGGCATGTGTGTGCTGGGTTTTTCGGTCCGGTTTTTGGCCTATGGGGAAACAAAATCAGGAACAAGCGTTAGGCGTTTGGAAAGGTTCACCTCCCCAACCGACCGATGGGAGCTGAGATGATGTTTATAGAAAGGCGCATTGGTTTGGATATACCCCCACCCGAACGAGTCGAACGGCATTACCTTGGTAATTATATATATCAAAATCCTATGAGACCCTCCCTCTTCCTCTTTCCTTCTTCGCCTCCGCCTCATGCCATGCAACCCAAGAAATTTTGCTTATCTCCCATGTGTCACATTGCCCCCGTCCCATTTAGATGAAGGTGCCTCGTCATCGTGAGGGGTAGCGGATGCGGTATTAAATTGCGACATCGAAAAAATCACACCACGCAGACAATATTTTGTTTTTTTTCTTCGCTTTCGCATTCCTACTCATTCTAATCTACGGCAAGAAAACTTGTTCGTTCGCTTGTTCGGTTGTTCGCTTATCCGTGAGTTGCATGCGTACAAGGTTGCCATACATACATGCAAGCAGGTAAGTAATTGCCGTGGAACTGCCGCGGTCAGAGCTTGGAGGCCAAGGTGGTTGGTTGGTGTTTGGACATAACGCAATCTGCACCCTGATTCTTGGCTTGCAGATATAGATTAAATTTTTTTTCTTCCTTTTCGAAATTGAGCGATCAATCAGTCTCTTCCAAGACAAATGGGTTTCAGCTCGGCGCCTTCACTGCCTATCCTACGACAAATGCCCAGATGCCCAGAGCCTTCACCGCTTGGACGGCAAACGGCGGCGGCAACGCCAGCCCCCTACATAAGAGATGAGAAATAGAGAGATAGAGATACCCAAGATTAGGCTCCTTTCCTGGGCATTACGACTAACACTAGATACTACACAGTCTAGCACGGCACCGCATCACTTCGTTTCGCTTCGCATTGCATTGCCTCCCTTCAGTCCTGCCAAGCAACGCACAGCTACGATAGCGAGAAGATCTGGGTTACAGGGGCTGAATATGTCGTGCATCACGGATACACTTGCCTAGTAGGGACAAGAAAGAAGCAAAACAAGGACTGATCGACTTGCTTGTCTTACTTTGTCATCGCGCCAAGAATGATGAGTTCAATATGCAACGAAATTCGGAGGAGTGGGATCGCGAGCGGTTGGTTATGGATAGCAGCGATGTCCATTCCATCTATCCTATCTAATTCCCAAGATGCCGAGTTGGGCAGTTACGTAGATAGAAAGAAGGATGGATGGATAGGATAGGATAGAATAATGGCCGGATGATCACCCTACGGACTTAGACACAGTAGACGGCGGGTAGGTAGGCAGCTCGTTACCCGAGTATATCCGCAACTGCTTGGACTACACACCACACAGAAATGTCACCATAAGTACCAGGAGGGATAGATACCCGGCTCTATCCTTCACACTTGCCTCGAGCTATTCTCTCGTAGCACTGTAGAGAAAGAAAAAAACGAGTAATGGCCGGATCCAACCGTATCAAGTAGTCTACCTGACCGCTAATTATTTATTACTTGGTCCATGTCCTTGTTCTGGCATATATCTTAGGAACAGACCCAACTATGTACTCTGAATTTAATCTTACACAATCCATCTCGGCATGGTCTGCTGGTCTGCCTACAAGATCAGAAATAGTTGAAGACTAGTTCGGTTTACTTCTGAAGTTGGGAGAGAGAATTTTCCAGATATCGTATGAACATGATCACCTTCCGTGGATATACGGTAGGAATTCTGAATACTTCCTTCACTCGCCGTTCATCCGGGGAGCATGGTCCTCCGGCATGCAATCCAGTGCTACCAACTTGTCCAGGATCTTCAAGTAAAGCTAGAGCGGCGTCTTTGAACGGAACCGTAAACAAACGCACAAAACGCCACTACCCTAAGCTACAACTTATTGATGACCACACCCAGGTTATAACGAAGGAGCAATAGATCTACATCCTACGATAATTCGAGGGCGAGGATTAGAAATATCGATCATCATCGGCAGCACAATCAACAGTAGTGTATTACTTATTCCCAGCATATTCCTGTCTCACGAGGTCTAGGAATATTCCGCTTGCGAATACCGCATGTGAAGCGGTTTCCGGCATCACAGGGATCCCGTCACATCGTCATGCTCTAATTACCCTCAGACTAGGTATCCATATTAGTGTAAATCAGTGTTAGGCATGCGATTGTAATTCATGCATTAGTGATGTTCAATCAGTCATAAACATGGCTGTTGACAACGTTCATCTATGCAGAGGATTGTCTCAGCCAAAGACAGACGGCCTCGGTCAATACCACCTAGCATAACCACCTGATAATTATTAGATGAAGCACGAATTTAGGTAACATCAAGATAGATCGTTACCAAGCATTCAGAACAGAACTACCTTCAACTCTTCAGAACAGGCTACAAGAACTCCGATGCGCTGTCTTTCAACATCGGTTCAATACCTAAGGTAGCGAACGACTCAGCCCCACGCCACCACAGACAAGCCAGCTCCGCCTCCTTTGCTAAACAGTGGCAGTGTTTGAAAAATGAACTATCGACTCCCTACAATGATCTCTGTATGTGAATATACAGAGAAATCTACAACTCACCAATTGCCAGGGAAGCATGCATTAAAGTTGCATGTGCAGCCACATGAAAGAGGCTGATGCATCGTCTTTTTTCGGATGATTGAATGATGGCCGATCCCCAACCACCAACCACAATCCCCAGTTTCCAGCTCTTACAACCCACCGACGACGCATCTGCAGGCAGTAACCATACCACTACCAACGATGAAATCGCTCAATCCCCGCTAATTATCTGCTTCCACGGCTCAGGCGAGTCATGTTCGCCGAGCTGGGACAGCCTGGTCACGAAACTCATTACAGAGATACGCTGCCGTGTCCTGCTCTGCAATCGCGGGTCGGGGAACCACCTGCCCGCGACCATCGCGGCGCAGATATGGGATTACCTACACGGTAGAGCTGAAGACCAAAATCGCAAACACAGGCATGAGCACGAGAACGGGAAGAAGGAAACAGACGGCCCGTATCTCCTCATAGCGCACTCATACGGCGGGGCCTTTGCGCGCGCCTTCATCCAGCACGAGCACGACCTTCTCCTCCGGTCTAAAAAAGATTCAACAGAGGGGATTATGGGTCTCGTACTAGTCGAGACAGGGCAAGAAGGCGGTCTCGACGCAGCGCTTGATGCGCAGCAGATCCGCCGCGTTGTAATGGGGAAGCGCCCGGTGAGCGTGATCAGGGGGAACAGTCTGCTGGGGAAATGGCGGGAGCTCGAGGAGAGGGAGAGGCTCCTTGCTACGAGCTTGTTGCCTACCTCTGCTACTACTCTTACTCTTACTCTTGCTTCTCCCACTACTCCCGCCCTTGATCATACTCCTACTCCTATTTCTTCTGCCAGCGCTAAAAGAAGAGATAATGTTGTTAAAGATGTCGCGATGCAGAGATCGCGCCTCGCCGCCGAGCGAGATATGCTCGAGCGCGTGGACGCCGAGGACGAGCGGCTCAAACGCCGACAGCTTGGGCTCTCGAAGACGAGCCGCTACGTACACATTTCGGATTGTGGACACCATGTCATCCGCGATCGCCCGGATGCAGTCGTTGATGCTGTACGATGGGTTCTGGAGAATGCGGAAGATAGTAGTAGTAAGAGGAGTTTGTGGGAAAGAGTTTGGGGTGTAATGCAGCGGTTTAGTGTGCGGTAATAGTGGTTTAAACATCAATACACGCAACTACTCTTCCTTCTTCCAACTCTGAATGTGTTCTTCATGGCTTTCGAGTCTTTTACGTGCGCGGACCCCCGCGGACTTTGATAGTCATTTCTATACGCTCATGAAAAGACGAGTATCGCAGGCGTGTTAAGCTAACAGATTAAACCACTTTTAAGAACCTATAGATTTCTTTTTTATCGCGGCATGACAGAAAATTTGAGATGCATCTATTGAATGTTAGTTGACTATCTTAACATGCCTAAGCCTTATTGATCCGGGTAGGAAAAAAGCTTCACTGTACATCGCCGGCGACACAATCGGCGGCTTACCAAGATCCGACCACCTGCACAACGTCTAACATGTTGTGAACGAACAACGATACTAAGAAGAAATACACGAGAACAACAATACAAAAAGGAAAAATTTTAATGGACGAACGGGGAATTGAACCCCGGACCCCTCCCAAGCACGGTAGAAGCAATACTAGCACAGATGCGAAGGGAGTATCATACCCCTAGACCATTCGCCCTTTGATTTGTTGAGATCGCCGAGAATAATGGATTATACCGAGCTTGCGTCGCCGGTTGCCAAATTCGGATCCTTGCGAAAAATAACCAGCAACTAATTTTTCTACGATCGCATAACTGTTGGCATTATTAAAACATCTCTATACTAATATTAACTCTCACTCTTGATACTACAACAATGAATACTTCAATTAATGCTATCGAGATAATAGGACCAAGAATATTGCATTGGTTGTTCACATGCGAAGTAGATTAATTCAGTCGCCGGGTCCAGGCGGGCCAACTAAGGCAAGGGTACGGAGTAGCTAGGGGACTAAAGGTGCTAACAGAGCCGAACAGGACGCTATCGGATCTCCATTCAGGGGCCGCGTTCAGGGTCGGTTCAGGGCACCGACGCTATGCTAATTGCTCGCGCATGGCTAATCCCCGTCGGCTCAATCTCGAAGCTTGGCACTCCAACCAGCTTGCACAATCCCTCTTCTTGGCATTTTGCACATTCGGCATTCCATTCGTATCTCCCCGGCCAGCATACCCATGGGTATTATTTATCCACGACGACTCATAGCAGCATAACCGTACGAGTACTTATTAATTACTGGCTGTACAAAATATTCCGGCATCGATGCACGGGCAATATCCGCCTCGCAGCATCCGGACCGGCATCGAGGAGGGAGGATCAGGCGTGGTCGCATCGCACAAGGGCGCGTGGGCGCGGGCGTGGGCTGAGTGACAAGATTCGCCGGAGCCGCCCTTGAGTGCCACCGGTCTCAAATGTTTGCCGACGATGTCGCCTGGCAGATCCGAAACCAACCCCTCGACGCCTACGACGCCATGGCCGCCCTCCTCCGTCGCAAATCACGCGTCGCCGCCGCTGCCGTGCTGGTCGTAATCCTATATCTCCTCGTCGGCCTCATACCCGAGAAACACGACGTGCTCTGGGGCTTCACCTACGTCCACGATAGCTTCGACTGGGCCAAGCAACCGCTCTTCTTCCCCGTGGCCGAATATACGCCCTTGCCCACCGGCCAGCCGCGGTCACTGCCTCCGGTCCAGTATGCTTTCAAGGAGGACAAGAGCCCCGACGGCGTTGCGCGGGAGGCCGTGCTCGCGTCGCGCCGCAGCGAGGTCAAGGATGCCTTTATGAAGAGCTGGAAGAGTTATAAGAACGTCGGTTTTGGATATGATGAGGTGCTGCCTGTGTCGGGAGGCGGATACGACGTGCCTGGCTTCGGCGGCTGGGGCGCCACTCTCGTCGACTCGCTGTCCACGCTCTGGATCATGGATCTCAAGGACGACTTTTATGAGGCTGCTGCTGCCGCCGTTACCATCGATTACTCCAAGACGCACGATACCTCTTGCAACTACTTTGAGACCACCATCCGGCACCTCGGCGGCCTGCTCAGCGCATACGACCTAAGCAAAGAGACCGCCTTGCTGGAGAAGGCCGTTGAGCTTGGCGACATGCTATACATGGCGTATGATACTCCGAATCGCATGCCTGGTTTTTGGTTCGACTTTCAGGACGCCAAGACGGGGAAGCAAGTTGCTGGGAATCACGATCCAGCGGCTGCCGTGGCCTCGTCGTCTCTGGAATTCACCCGCCTGTCGCAGCTCACCGGCGACAACAAATATTATGATGCGATCAATAGGGTAACCCAGGTCTTGGACGAATGGCAGAACAGGACAAATCTCCCCGGCATGTGGCCGACATACTTCGACTTGCGAGAGATGCAGCTGGACACCGACTTTAGCTTTACGCTGGGCGCACTCTCCGATAGTAATTACGAATATCTTCCCAAAACATTCGCTATTCTAGGTGGCCTAGATCCGGTGTACGAGAAGTTATACCGAGATGCGATGGATACAGTAATTAAGAACATACTATATCGACCCAAGCTGCCCGACCAAGCCGACATCTTATTTACGGGTAATGTTTGGGTGTCGAACAACGAACCGACCCTGACTGCCGAGTCCCAGCACCTCTCATGCTTTGTCGGCGGCATGTTCGGGCTCGGCGGGAAGCTATTTCAGATCCCAGAACACGTCACGATCGGCGAAAAGATCACAAAGGGCTGCGTGTGGGCCTACAACGCCATGCCGGCCGGCATCATGCCCGAGATATTCAATCTGATCAAATGCGAGACCCTGGACCCGTGCGAGTGGAGCCAGGAAGAGTGGGAGGTCGTCGGCAACACGGCGCTAAAGCCCGGCTTCAAAAACGCGCGCGACCCCCGCTATCTGCTCAGGCCCGAGGCCATCGAGAGCGTCTTCCTCATGTACCGCATGACGGGCGACGCTGAGTATCAGGATATGGCGTGGACTATGTTCCAGGCAATACGCAATGCTACCGAGACCGATATTGCGTTCTCGGCTATCCAGTCTGTCAAGGTGGCTGATGCGGATACTGTCAAATCCGATTCGATGGAGGTAAGTACATCTGCGATTTCGAACGCACTCACGCCATTCGCGATACAGCCGCTGATTTGGTAACTGCTTGCTGACGTGTTGTAGAGTTTCTGGCTGGCCGAGACTCTGCGGTATTTCTACCTCATATTTTCATCGCCAGACCTAATCCACCTGGACGAGTTTGTCTTCAACACGGAAGCGCACCCGCTGCGACGGCCCGTGCCTTTCACGGCCGAAACAGAAACGGAATAAGTAATCCGATACATGAAGAGTACCTATACGCTTAAGGGTACGCTTGAAAGTATGCTTACAAGTACGGTTGAAAAATACTCTCGAGTTCCAAGCATGGATTGGTTGATTGATTATTAAGACAATGGCCAAATAAATAGTCATTGCATTGTTAAAGAATTAAAATCTAATGAGTAATGATGAATAGAAACCTGCGTTTGGATTCCCAGCATGGTGGACCGACAGACAGACAGACAGACAGCAGATAGACTATAGTGAGATTAGGCCCGTGCATAATCTATATGTACGAGTCTGAGGCATAGGTTAGCTTAATATAAGTCTATGTGACTCTTTTATGAGATTGTCTTATCACCCGTGTCTTGTCATTCATGTCTTGTCTTATATCTGTCTTTGTACGAGGTGCTGTGTACGATGTAATGTGTCCCTCAAATGTGCGATATCAAAGACCCGATTACTATTTCAAGGCCACGGGGGATATTGCATGCTACACTTTACGTTCCTTTGGATAAGTATAACAAGTGATAGCCTGATACTGAGCTTCATTTGATTTAATTGATTGACTGATTGATTTAATTGACTAACTGATGGATTTAATTGATTGACTGATTGATTAACAGTATTTCCCGTTAAACAGGAGCTACCTGTGACAGCAATACAGTTTCTCACGCCTTCCAAGGGGCATCAGGTAGGTCTAACGCTACTATCTCCCTACTTACTGTCTACAGGGAACCATATACATCTAGCTTAGACGTCTCCCGGCATTACGTTACTTCAAGTCTGAAAAGAGCTGATAGTTCTTGACCCTACGTTTCTACCGCAGGTATGGCTTGGCCCTCGCCGGGAGGGACTAAGCTAAGCTAGCGAGGATAAGAGGTTGGCGGAAATGAATGAAAGGCTCTAGGTAGGTAGGGAGGGAGGCTGAAATAAGCCCAGACAGTTTGCTTGCGTTTCTGTGACTACATACTCGTCCTCGTTGAGTGTACATTGCTTTTGTGTACATTCACCCAGATGAGTCTGGTGGCGAATATTACATAGGTGCTCCTTCTGCGTGTTTAAATACCAATAATCATAGGTGCTTCTATCAGGCATCTGAGGACATTTGAGGAGCGAAGATATAAATATCCAACTCTTCCTTCCAGGCTCCCACTCAAGTAGCGAACACGAACACAACACCTAGACCACATGGACTGAATATTACATCAGTGACATCAACTACTACTATAAATACGCATATCGTATCGTAGTAATGCGATCGCCCTAATTGCCACATGGCTGCTTCGGGGGCATATATCGTACATATCGGTAAGTCAAACCAGCCGCTGCTACAAATACATAACTGAGTGTACAGTAGTATTATGTCATCCGGGCTTCCGCGCCATTTGACTGCAGGCGAAGTAAAAAGCCATAAGCAGGTGCGCTTATTGGTAAGACGGCCTAGATCTCTTAGGTGGTACAGTACACTTGTGTAACGCGAAATCTGTCAAATCTCAGAGTGTGGCCAATCATGGCGGTTGAACAGGTACTTGTGTGCAGGAGTGAGATGATTACCTATCCAAATACAAGATACGTCGTATTACCGTGAATTCGATTGGGTAATTATCTGGGTCTCCTTGGCGAACTGGCACAGCACAGCACGGTCGTTAGGTGAGGTGAGGTGATTGAGGCGTGTGACTGGGAGATCATTGGTAGGTAGCTGAAAAGTTGGCTTGATGGCTCTTGGTTGGATCACCGCGGACCTAGGTCATAGGCTACGGTTAGGTATTTGTATAATCGAATTACTGGCAATGTAACTGCAACAGGGATTTCTGCTGCTGCTGCGAATGGCTATCCCTTTGACTGGCGTTTCCGCACCGTGACTTTCTCTGCCCCACACCACCCCACCTCCGTTATCGATAGCAACAGCGACCACCCCAACACGCTTGTCTGCTTCTTTGACCCCAAAACACCCGTACTAAGACAACAGGTTGAATGAAAATAGCTATATTGTTTGGAATCGTAGATTCTATTGTACATTTGAGTATTTTTTTTTAAATTCTGAAATTTCGCGTGATTGGGGTACTAGTACGAAGGGGGCTATACTATTAAAGTGCAGAAACGAAGTATCTACTACGAGCTTGATTAGGTGGGAGAATAATTTAACACCGTTTGATTGGCTGGTTGCCCTTGCTACAAAGTCGCGGTGCGGAAACGCCAGTCAAAGGGATAGATATCGACTATAGCACGCTCCGGATATAGACCGGCAGCCGTCGTCGATCAGGGTGCAATTCTCGGTACCATTCATCACATCACAGCGCAGACAGACAGCTGTGGTCGCCGAACTGACCCCGGCCAGTCGGCTGGCTTGGTGATCGCACATGTGCCACGCGTTGTCAAAGCTTGGTCTTCTCGGACCGGAGGGCAGGTTGACGTCTATGTATGTATGATAATGTATCTAGAAGAAGCATGTTCATCATCCAGCGATCCAACGATGGAAATAGAATCGGTACCGGTAGATAGAAGTAGGAGTAGGAAATGAATAGGTCGATCATGCACAAGACTGACGTGAATGCTGCTGTATCAAGTCCGTGGCGAATGTCACTCTGATATGCGCATTGGCATTCCTCCGCGACTTCGCTATAATACCACCATACTACCGGTTACTGCTACCCTACATCATATCATAGCATATCACCTGCGCCCTATCATGCACACAAATGTTCATCCCATACATACATATACATACATAGACAGCTAACCGTTGTCAAGTCGCGCATACTGCAGAGAGAGCAGGCCGGGCTGCATCCCTATTTGTCTATACCATGCAATGCACACTGCTCAGTTAATCCGTTAGTCAGTGAATCAGTCACTTAAGACACGTTTCAGTTCGTTGCGGCACTGTCATTTCAATTTTTCAGAGTCGTATTTGGCTTGTGCGAGGGTTACATTCGACCGACCAATCTCCGTTGCGGTCGGTATGGTAGCGAGAGAGACGAAAAAAGGCTTGAGTGTACGGCGAGGTACTGGGCCTACTACCATAGGCGAGGATAGGTATAGTAATCGTTTCGATGCGACGTTTTTTCAGTGTATAGTACACACATACGCTGCTCAACAGGGTAATTTCGTACCAGGTAGGTGGTTGGGTTTGTAGGTGGTCTTCGCGAATGCATGATGTCTGCACGACCAAGAAAACAGGGGATCTTAATATATTTAAACCTTTATTTCGTCAGTTGGGTAGGAATAGAGGCGTATTATGCTTATTCGCTAGCTAATCCGTACCTGAGGGTAGGATGCTTGGCCCCTGGCCGTTGTCAGACGCTTATCTGATCCGAGGATTCCACACAGAATGACTCTCGTCCTCAATTCGCCGCAACAGCAGCGAGTCGGAAAGAGATGCTTTTCATTCCGGATGCGCTCCGCTTAAGCCCTCGTATATTCTCCTTGGCCACTGATTTACAGATACGCTAGACAGCGTAGTGCTTTAGTGCCAACAGAATCGGTCCCGTCATTGCTGCTTTCTTTGCTGGAGTGCCTGAAGGATCGTGAACCTGGCCGCGATCCCAACTGTTGTTCAGCGAACTTAACAAATTGGGCAAAGCGTATTATTTCGTGCTGTTAATACTACTACGGAGTACATTTATGTAAATGTTATGCAAGGAAATATAATCTTCAAACGGTCGTCTAAATGCTACAGTATGAAACGGTTACTTTGACTCCAGTAGCACTAGGCAAACCGTCAGGCCGTTTCTGGGATTACCGGTTCCGTTTACAACTACATACGTGAATAGGAATAGTACTACTACCTCAAGCAATTCGTACGTAGGTATAACTAGTAGTTATATGTCCGAATTGAAGGATTTGATATTAATCCGAATGATTGAGTCAGTGACTAGTAAAAAGCCAGCGTTTAGCAAATTGAAGAAGCTGGGGCCCAAAGCTCGGCGACGAGTCAACCAATCCTTGTCCGAAGTCTGTTGTGCCACGGCACATATAATTATAAGGGAGTGCAAACGACTGGGCGTCCGACCTGACAATGTTCTACTTTTGCCGCAGTGGTGTCATGGTAGGGTGTTACATTCCTATCTCGTAACAAGTTGTTGGGCTTGTGTAGCGTGAACCCAAAATCGTCCTTCCATGATCAATTCTTAGTCCCCAAAGGAGTAGAACATGTCAACGATTTTGTCGTTAGGGCGTATCTCCGGCTGTTCGGAGTAGCATGTAGTCTGCTATTACTAGTATAAGATGTTTGTCACGGTGTTGCGCATAAGAATGCGCCACGGTACATACATAGCCACAAAGCACGCGCCATGATTGGCTATAATAAATGTAGGAACGCGACCATTTTACCATGTGTACAGAACCCTCTTCCTTGCGCAATAGCAGTAGGTCAATGTTGGACCTCCAGCAGCACCCGGCAATCGGACTGTAACACAATGTGCGAATAGTTAAGCGTACGGTTTGGAAACAGCCTACTTTTACCATGGTGTTATGGTATAATTAGTACTGAATTCACAGTGGCAATGACACTAATATTACTTCTTCTCCTTACAACATTTCCGTTAAACTTGAGATTTTCTATATGATATATTACAACGCCAAACTGCTCAGTATTGAGTTTACCGAAGATCTCAATATGACGAATGTTTGACCAGGTGGCATTCCTGGCACATCTTACAAATTTCACTCATTGCCCCAATGGATCCGACATGAGAGGAATCTTCAAATATCCGCTGTCCATAATCGCCGGCCCGAGAGGCCGTGTATCAGGGCGTGGGTCTAGAATGTCGTACAAGAAAAAGACATCTTCCCGTTTCATCCCTTTATCAAGCATCTCGTCAGCCCATAAAAATGTGTCGTCAGGGCCTGGGCGTTTGGAAGGTAGCAAATGGGCCGAATCTTTCTCAGTATAAAGCGGCACGGAATATAGGTCGAAGTCGGCAGTCAACTTTTCACGGGCTACCTTCACCTTGTCGTCATAGTCACCTTTTGAGATAGCATCTAACATGCCATTTGACTTGAAATCCACCTGTGCCAGGAGCAATTGGGCCAACTGTATGTGTTAGCATATCAAACGCGAGAAACCAACGGCATACGCAGCAATCGGATTACTCACGATAACGCCCCAAGACCAGATATCTGTGGTACAATCCCAGGGTTTTCCGAAATACACCTCTGGGCTGCGGTATGTCAGGGACGAGATCCTCCGCGTACCCGGTTCGCTAACTGATAAGACATTAGTTGTTAACCATACCCGCGCAGCGGATCAACTGACCAGTACCACAATCTGCTATGCGAACAATAATCTCTCGAACGTTCTCGTTGGGCTTCTCGTCGTCGAATCCAGATATCCCAACATTTTCCATCTTCAGATCTGAATAGCTGAAGTTAGATAAGAGCATATATCTGAAAGGCGGGATAATGAACGAACCCGTATAGACTAGGCGCCTCGTGTGAAATGTCCCGATGCCGACTGCAGTATCTGAAGTCAATATTTTTTAAAAGATTTTCAAGAAACAGCTGCGGATACTACTCACGCAGAACACCTTCCATGATCCATTTGATTTCTGTTGTTGTCATAGGGCGAGTGCACCGAGCCTCCCATAACGTCTTCTCAAAGGGTGCCAAGATCATCATTGGGTCATCAGTATCCGAGGATGGAATGAAGTCCATCATTTTCCTGATCATCTTGTCTTCCTTGAACAAGCGTTGCATCTTCAGCTCATGTTGAAATGCCGGCCAGCCTGACAGCTTGTCATCTCCTGAGGATGGTCCTTTGGCGATAAATTGCTGCTGGCCGTCTTTTCTGACAAGCCACACATTCTGTCTGGCGGGTGTGCCTAGCGGTTCGATGAATGAATAAGCTGCGCCGCTTTCCCCATGGCGTGTTAGACCAGCTGTGATCATCTTGCGAATTTGTGCCAATGCTCTACTTGTTCCAGGGATAGAGAGCGTCTGCCGTCGGATATATGTGAAGGGAATGTTTGGAAATTTCATGGCCATTTCGAATGCTGGCAAATCGGGCTTGTTGAATGTTGTTTCCCTGAGAGCAGAGAAGAGAAAAGCGGGTTCGCGTTACTTAATATACGCCAGGTCAGGAACAGAGGCGTCAAGAGTGGGGCACTATAGGGATTCTTGTGGTGCCATGGTAGGGACAGTGCAGCCAACGGTGTCTCAAATCGAAAGATTCTTTTGGTCACAACAAATTTTCTGTACGATTCCTGTATCCCTTTTGCTGCCGGCTCGGCACCACTGCACCAGTACTGTGACAGTGGAATAACGGGGCAGAAAACGGGCCATTATTACATTAAGCATTTCAACGGTACCTACTACCTACATATGTCGGGAGTTACCTAGGTAATTACAAGGGCAATTAGGCTACCTTACGTACCTAAGCATATACTGCCTATGCTAGGTTTTAGGATGTAGGTACTGTAATACCTACATAGTAAGTCCCAGTTTGATTGGAGAGACCTGGCTATACTACATAGGTGATACATAGTCCCAATTTTCCAATTTTTTATGTATTGGTGGTAAAGGTTTCCCCTTCCACGGAAACGTGGACTTGCTAAAGCAACAATAATTAACATGCATCTCCCCGAACATGGAGTTGTGCGCGGTACGCCTCGGCCATGGCCGTGTCGGGAACTTGCTCATTTGCTAGCGCTAAGCGAGCCGCACAGCCTACGGGCAGTTCGACCAGCTTGTTGACGTAGGACTTCACTTAGGCGCCCTCAGGTGTGACTATTGATATTGTTGGCGGGGAGAAGCCACGACCCCTCGTGAGGATAATTCTATACCATACAAATCATCTACGAGATTGAGTCTAGGTCAAAAATTGTTGTACAGGTGCAACAACTCTTGTTTCATTTCACATGTTTTCGTCTCTTCAAACAATCGTAGTCAGACCGAGCCTGTTTTTCATTGTTAGACGAGATGGTGAATTCGAGCTAATCAGATCGTTATAGTAGTGTAATATCATGTGATAAAGGACGAGGACGAAGCTTTGAACTGAGTCAACTCACGTACTAATGGTTCAGAGTCTTCGAAATCGTAGATTCAGTCCTTCTTCGCTTATCAAACCCCCGAATTTTCGTGCATCCGTGATACAACTTGGATATCTGAGCTTCGATCTGGTGGCTCCTAGAAAGTGATTACCCCCTTTTCGGCCTCCAATTATCCGCCAAGGAGTCGTTCAAGTGGTCACCGTCTTTGTAATATCAGACGCGTGATAGAATATTGTTCCGGTCTATTGGTATTACTGTCGAAGCCCCGGAATTCTCGCTGAGTGATTGGTCTTTCACCTATAAGCAGAATTTTCAGACAACATGATATCTCGAAGCGCTATTAGCTGCCTAACATAATTCTGTACTACCGACGTAGTTTTGTCATGTTGAAATGTTGGTCTCCTGAATTCTTCTCGTTGGATCTCAAGGATATCAAGATTGATTGGCATATCGAGAACAAAGCTGGTGGCCAGTCCCTAGAAAGAGGTCTACTTGTGTGATGGCTTCGAATTTGTGTATATATCTAGGGGGGGATTGATATGGTATTTTCCTTTGCTTAGCCTTCATCATCAATAAGATCCATTTTCTAATTACTCAAAATCCAACCTCTTCGCTTCAGTTGTCATTTTGTTTGTAGACAATGACCACCTTCCTCCGCTCCTTTGCCATAACTGGCATGAAGCTCTTTGTAGCAACAAACTTACAGAACCAAGGCTACATTCGGTTGATTTCTAATAAGGACTACTGGTCCTCCGGTGTGGGGAACAGAGTCGAGTATGAGGCCGATCGCCAAGCTAAGGAAATTAAGGAGCGGACAGGTAAAATTCCAGTCTCAGTTGTTATCAAGTAAGGCACCGCAGATTCTCTCTTCAACTTGGATATTAATTACTCTACAGAGAAGGTTGGCACAGTAGTGATCAAGATCCCATTCCTCATGCGAGAGTAGTATATCTGGATGCGGATGGAAACCATCTTAGCACAAAACATGTTACCCAAAATCCTGAAGACCAAGTCAAAGTATGTTACTATAACATGGGCCATAAGTATCATATTAATTAGTCTTCCAGAGCGATTCGAACTGGAAGAAGATTCGGGATGACGCAGCAGCCACAACGGAGTAGAGGGCAACTTAAGACTACACCACAAGAATGAGAATTACTGTACGGGGGCCCATCAAAGCCTGGTTGTCAGAGCAAGGAGATTACATTGTGAACAGAAGGCAGTCTTGAGCTGGGTGGTGAGACGGTGCGTGTGGATTAGTCAGGGGAGTTTAGTTAATTCTTGGCTTTAGCATTAACCTGGAGCTATTCCCAGTCTCCTTTGGAGACCTAGCAGATAGGTAAGCAGACTGGGTTTACCGCACACTCGTTTCATGAATACATTTCAAGTTCGCTACTAGACTGCATGTTCTGTTTTATTCTGTAATATATTTATGTGGTTATAGTATGCGATCGCCCTTGGTATCTAGCTGGCCATACGTAGAACCGGATGGAGTACTCAATTGATCCCGAAACAGTCTAATGGTTATTTAGTAGACATGTACGTACGTGAACACGTGGATATGATCACTCTGTAAGAGTGAATGCATCTCCCTTGAATGGCGTATTGGCAAGTGGAAGTAAGTGTGACAATAAGAGAAGGGCATGAGAAACGGCATCATACAATTTCTAAGGAGAAGCTAATTTACAGAGAATGACTGAGAAGCCAGTACACACTATCAGAAGACGTTACGATATGTACTATGAAATTATTGTTGAAATATTCGGTGGTGATGGTAATCAAAGCTCAAAAAGCTGTACGATACTTGTACCAATATGATAACATTGATGGTGAGGTTGAGGGTGACGAAATCATTCTCGACAAGAGATCCACTCGTATGTTCTCAATAGTAGTTATGTGAATTATTGCGATTTGATGCAAGATAACGGAATATTACTGAAAGTAAGGAGAGAAAATGCGTTGAGAAGGGCAATATTATAATATGATCTGAACGGAAGTATATAGCTGTGTTTATCATATGGCAATGTTGACGAAAAGGTAAGTAGGAGAACCGTTTCATGGCGAAAATAACAATCAGCCGTTTAAGACGGTCAAAATTATGCAAATAGGACGTTGCTTAGGCAGAGCAACCTTAAGTGAGCATCCTTGCGAACATCATGATAGAGCCCTGGATCCTACCTACGAAGTACAACGGGGCCGAATAGTATAGGGACTGCGCCGAAGGCACTGGAGTGGAGAGGGTACTTTTCTCGACAAGGGGAGCCCTGGGTATTCGGCGCGATCTCTAACGTGTGGCGTAGAATTCTTCGGCGCAGGAGTTGCATCCTGGTTGTCACGTCTTGCATGTCGCGTGGCGTGGCGAGAACGCAAGCAAGCCCCCAAATTGGATGCATCTGGTTTCCAGCAGGCGAGATGCATGGTCTTCGGCCATTCCTAGCCGATTGAAGCGAAGAAAGAATTCAAATAGAGATTGATCATAGATGCGGCCGTTGACTTATTTATCCGATTCTTGCTATAGGTGCTGATACCTACCTTATATCTTGATTGTGTCGATCCGACCCCATGTGCCGCTACCCAGACCTAATCTAGACGATTACAGCGTGGTTTTCCACGTGCTGTGTCTAAATATAAGTCCTGCTCTACGCCGTATGTACCCCACTTACTATCATCGACACTATACTAGATCGTGAAGGTACGATGCGTATAGTGTTGTAGCAAGAGACCGGTCGCTGTGCCAAGAGCACCATGCTGAAATCACTTCGCTATATAATACTTACCTCGGCAACAATTATAACAAATAGTATACCAGTATCAATTCTTGTTGGAGTCATCACGAGTCCGAATTTTGATCTGGACTCACAGGCCGCCTGCGAACGGTAAAGAGAGCCGGGACGGACGAACCAACCGACATGATTGAGATGCAAGAAGGGTATGTATGTATGATGTATGCATATTCCCACGTGTGGAATTGGAATATACCCCTAGGATTTATCAATCTAGCCATTATGTACGCATTGTCTTCGTCCAGAATTGTTTTGGCCCAGATTCCGAGAACACTATGTCCATGTTTCGGGTCGCTTTCCCTAGGGCATAGTTAGTACAAAGCTTAGAAGAACTTCAAAGGGTCTCGAGCTTTAGTTGGCGTTCTAAGTTCTTTATTAATGATTTCACTTTGTTCGTGCACTACGTTACACCAGGTTAGCGGTCGAGCTTGCGCGACACTACCTCACAGAACCAACTATACGCGGTATTCGCCTCGAAGGATTGCCAGGAACCAACGTGCAGGGAGGGTCGCATGCGTGGCGCAGGGGCAAAAGTCGCTGTTACAGCGTCATCGGCTGTGTGCGAGAAGTGTTTGGTGTTGTGCTCGACACTTTCCGCTCCATGCTGCGAGCAAGAGTCGATGCGCTAGGGAATTATTCAGCGCCAACCTAACGGTGCATACGATTTTTAAGCCAACTAGACCTATTCAGGCAGCCCATCGTCACATCATCCTGCAGTGTCCTTCTTTTCCTAGCACGCTAGTCTACGCGAGGGTATGAGTCTAGCTGGAGCCTCGAATCTTTACGAACTCGTTGGTACGTTCTTATTGTACCTTGTTTTTACGGCCAGCTGAGAAATTCTAGAAATCTGAGGTTAGCTTCCGGAATCAACACCCTTCAGAGTTAGCGAATCCGAAATGAAAACTCATAAGCGAAACCTGTAAGTTTGCGGTACTTATATGGATAGTAAGTGTATGTGTACACGAAATCTGATCAGAGGTGTACGGTAGGTTAACATCATATGTAACCAATCTCGCAATTAAGTCTTCTACCGGTGCATAACTGCTTACCTTGATTTAGCTTATAATATGGAGCGCATGCCATACACTCCCAAACACCACTTACAAGCCAATTAAATTGGTGTAAGAATCTCATCTATCGGCCAGGATGACGGGTTGATCGATCTCTCGATCATTCCGCCCCTGGCTACGCTGTCTCTATCAGGTTAGTGGGTATTATCTATTGCAACAGATGCTCCCTGAAGCTCGGGTGCGCCCGGTTATGATCGACTCTCTAGATTAGGTTTGGTGACGGATCTTGCCCAGGATTCATATCGCCCGTGCGCTGTTCGGTTATTGGGCCGGGATCCTCTCTCTGAGACTCTCTATATAATCCACCCCACTAAACATGCTGGCTCATTCGCTCACGTTGGCGTCACTGGTCGACAGCCGGGCAGATGTGAGGAAGGGGTTCTAAATGTCACCGTCCTGGGTCCAGATTCAAATGCAATGTCATCCAGCTTTGTTTAGAGCTATTGGCCCTTATGATGAATTGCTTATATTGGCAACAAGATCAACTACCGCGGCATGGAATTGTGTTTCGATGCAGCTTGAACTCAAGGCGACAGGGTAACAATGAGCTGAAGGAAAGGGCTTGGCTACAGCATACTCAGGATCTACTAATAATATACATCCAGCCTGCATGAGCGATGGACCATGAGATTTGTCAAATACACCATGCTTACTGGCGCTCGAGGACCAGCCAACAACAGCTTCTTGAAACCGCACTGGATATTGCTTTCAACCCTGGGCTCTGTAAGTAGCCTATACTAATGATAGGCGTGGCCTAGACCAATTGAACATCAGCAAAATGCTTGTTTATCCTACTTCGCTAGGTAGAGTATACCCAGTCTACCAAGTATGGAGAGGACTCTGGTCTCCCCCGGTCCTTCATACTCGGCCAGTCTCGGGGCTCCTCCGCATAGCTTTCCTGATAGGTCTTGTGTCTTGGTAATCCCGTCCCTCGGGTTCGAGGTAATAACCTTACACGCACTGCAGTAGCTTTTTCCAAGAGAATGTGGCTTGCCGCGCTGTAGTCATGCCTAAGGCCCCATCTCGTTCCAACGACTCAGCAAAATAGTCGCCCCCCTGCCCTGGGGCCTGGGGTTGAGAGCGGGATAACATATCTGCGTCAGCTCTCGTTTTGCGTGTGATTCCTCCAGCTCCAGGTTTGGACCACGCGATAAACCAGAACTTCTGCCCTTTCCGGGTCCTCTCTCTCCCTATTACCTGCTCGAAAGAGACGGTGGCTTTCTCTCGTCTAGAACCTTGAAAAAAATCCCTGGATCGCATCGCATCATCTTGCACCGCGGTCAGGCATTCGCCTTGCTTATATCCCTTAGACCACCCGATGCGATGGGCCCTTGCTATAGTCGCTCATGTCTGCGGGTTATACTCTTGAACCTGGAGCCTATATGGCGATGATGATGGAATTAGACCGGTTACACGGCTTGTCGAAACAGGCCGTAGACGGCTTGAAGTCGTTATTCGTCGGTTTAGCATTCATATCTGTCGTACTGCGGTTAGTTGCGAATTGGAAGTATAATCGGAAACTCTTGATCGACGACTGTAAGTCTACTCTATTTAATTGCGACACTTAACATAGGTACTGAAGCTAACTGGATCACAGACATATCAATATCTGCCATACCCTTTTTAATCGCCGTCTCAGTCCTCAGCGACTTAGCTGGCAATGGTACGAACAATTTCAAGAAGCTTTCACGAAATCTAATACTAAATTCCACGCAGGCTTCCACGACCCAAACATCTCACCATATAGCGTTGCGCAGGTACGTGAGCTCTCGTCAACGACGATACTACCTCTACCCCAGAGGCAAGACGAGTCAATGAATAAATGAATATATGCCAACACAAAATGTCCTTCAGCTAGCGGTCGCCATATCGGTATTCACACCCCTCGCATTATGGGCGTGCAAAGCACCTATCCTCTTCTTATACCTCCGCCTCTTCGGGATCAAGAAATGGCTGCGCGTGACCTCGTACACAACACTACTTCTCATGACTTTGATCTACGCCTCGGGGATCCTGGCCATCCCGCCGGCCTGCACGCCGCGCGTGCCGCCGACGACGCCGCTCTCCGAATCTTTCATCAACACCTGCCAGGGCCGCACGCGCATCATCAACGTCTACCTCGGCTCCGCCTCCGTGCTCTCCGACGTCGTCATCCTCGTCCTCCCTATGCCCGTCGTCTTTGGGCTCAAGCTCCTCGTCCGGAGCCGCGTCGGTCTGGTCTTTTTGTTCTTGAGTGGCCTCTTGTTCGTGCACAATTTTTAATATTTACTTCGGATAAAAGTCTCTTCCAAACTAACGAATTCTCGTATTACAGTGCGATTGGTGCTAGTATTATATCACTATTTTTCAAAGCACAATCTCTGCAAATGCCTACGACGTCGCTCGCCTTATCTATCCTCGCGACGTAAGTGGCCTTGGAACCAACTTACATGCTCACAAACTTTCTATTTCCCGCTGTTAAACTAATGCAAAAAACCATATAGAATAACCGAATGTTCCGTCGCCCTAATCGTCGGGTGCGTGCCGTCTTTACGCGTGCTATGGTCTAAGATCCTCCGCCCCAGCGTAAAAAGCAGTCGTGGAGAAACCTACTCGAACGCGCCCACGGGCAACCGCACCAACCGGGGCGCATCAAGCTACATAGTAATGGGCGCGGGGACAGACACGGACTCGAATTCCAACAACGCAAACGCAAACTCGAATTCTGCGATCAAGGCCTCCGATGCCAACACGTTGATCGTGTCGACGGAAGTACATACGTCTATTGAATACGAGGACCACGCGCACCCCGATGATGTTTATCACTACGGCGGTGGTGGGCAGGGAGGGAGGAATTATCGACGTTCTGATGGGGGGAGGTTTGATGATAATGGACACCCGCCTTTTGGGGTCTATGCTGAGGCGTATGCCCTGCAGACGAGACATCAGGGCGTGTGGGGGCGGTAACACGATTTTCAAAACGAGAAGCGAAAAGAAAATAAAAAGGAAAAGAAAATGAGTAAACTGCTGAAAAAGTGAGGCGGTACGTGTACACATACAGGAGGTTAGCAAGGCCCCTTGAACTAACTGGTGGTAGATAAGTAATATACTTTTGTATATAGTTTTAATGGTATTACACACACGGTTCGGCCGAGGCCCGGGCTCATACAGATCAACATGGATATGATAAACACGCGCTGTTGCTGGCATTTTCAGGGACGATAACTATTTACAGTCAGGATGGTTTCGATTCCTCGAGTTTGGGTCAGCCTGGTACCAAATGGCGTTGCCGCGTTTACTTCTAATATCAACGACGGAAGAAAAAAGGCGATGATGCCCTCAATGGCTCTACTCAATTGTTCATTGCGTATAGATCCTTTACTTCTTTTGCGATCTGTTAGATTTCATCAACCGTGAAAAGTTTAGATCGTCTCAAGAGGCTCAATTCAGTCACAGTCAACTCGGCAACTTCTCCTTTGCCACAATCTCATATTTCCAACGTAAAATTTGAAATCAAACAAGATACACTTTTCTAACAAATCATCACCTCCATTAACTAACACTTTTCCTTTTTTGGTTTTTTTTTTTGAAACCATCTCCTCGTTTATACCGCTTCTCCATCAAGCGTACGCAGTCTGATCTCAACAGCACGTCTATGCGCCTCGAGCTCCTCGACCTTAGCCAACTGCATGACGGCACCTCCGACATTTCTCAAGCCTTCGGCAGTGAGATTCGAGCTGGTGATGTGCTTCACGAACGATCCGAGGTTGACGCCCGAGTACTGCTTGGCATAGCCGTACGTCGCTAAGCAAATCGAAGTTAGTCAATAGGCCGGGAATAGCGACTGAAAGGAATGAAAGTGGATGGAGGGTATTAGAAACTTACGCAGAGAATGGTTCACGCCTGCCGAGTAATCGCCGACGCTCTCCGGGGTCCACTGCCCGATGAACACGCTGCCGGCGTTCATCACCTTGTCGACGACTTTTTCGGCATCCTTGATCTGCAGGATGAGATGTTCGGGCGCGTACTCGTTGCTGATCCGCATAGCCTCATCTATGTCCCGGACGAGGACGGTGACAGAGTGGTCAATAGCCCCCCTGACGATGTCCACGCGTGGTAATGCCATGGCCTGCTTGTGCACCTCGTCTTCGATTGCTTGCATCTCCTTCTCGCTGAGGTCGACCGCAATGCAGACAACCTGGCTATCGACACCATGCTCAGCCTGCGACAGGAGATCCGAGGCCACAAAGGCCGGATTCGCATCCTTGTCTGCGATCACAAGGACTTCCGATGGACCGGCTGGCATGTCGATACTAACACCGGCATTTGTATCATTGCTCACGTGCATCTTGGCGGCCGTGACGAATTGGTTACCCGGGCCTAAGATTTTGTCCACTTTGCTCACGCTCTCAGTGCCATATGCCATAGCAGCAACGGCCTGCGCGCCACCGGCTAAGACAATGCTTTCCGCGCCGACTTTGTGAGCGGCGTACACTATTTCAGGGGTGACGCTGCCGTCTGCACGGGGTGGGGACGCGAGAACGATCTTCTGGCATCCAGCGACCATCGCCGGTACACCCAACATGAGAGCAGTGCTGGGCAGGACGGCTGTGCCACCAGGCACATACAGACCTACTCTCTCAATGGGTCGGGAAAACCTGCTACACACAACGCCCGGCATTGTCTCAACTTGCAGCGGTTTCTCTTCTTTCTGTGCGGCGTGGAACTTCCTGATGTTTTCGAAGGATACATCAATGGCCTTAATGGTCTCGGGTGTAAGGTTCATCAACTCCTGGGGAAACGGTGCCTTGAGCACAGGAGAAGTCAATGAAGTAGCTTTTTCGAATTTGTGGGTGTAGGATAGGAGCGCCTTGTCGCCATTCTGTCGTACATCGTTTATTATCGGTGTAACGATGTTCATGATCGTTTCTGCGGATTTCTGCGATGGCCGCTTCAAAGAATTGGCAATTTCGGTTGGGCTCACTTTGCTGACATCTACCCGTTTCAAAGTGATTCTCTGGTTGTCTGCTGTTGACGCTGGCGCTGGTGCTGGTGGCGCGGATGGCTTCTTAGCCGCATCATCTGCTTTTCCAGCTGGAGCAGGAATAATACCCTCCCTTTTCGCCCATTCGTCCTTAGCATTCCCAGGCCTCCTCTTGACCTTTAAGCTCTTAGCGTCGAGGTTCTTCTCGATATCGACAACACCGACCCCGGCACTAACGGCCTTGGTCAGCGCGAAGTATATTAGATCGGCGGCTTCGAAAGCCACCTCATCCGGTGTTTTTGCATCGCAGAGTTCTTGAGCCTCCTCCATAATCTTGGCCCGTAGTAGCTTGTCATCCGAAAACAGTCGTTTCGTATATGACCCCTCGGGCGCCGACTCTTTCCTTGACACTAGCGTTTGCTCAAGCTTCGAAATGCCCTTAAGATCGCCAAAGCAGCCAGATTGTTCCAAGTGGCAGAACCTGCCTTTCTGCCTTACAACAAATTTCAACGCATCGTTGTCGCAATCCATGGATATCCTGACCAGCTCCTGGGTATCCCCTGAAGTGGCGCCCTTGTACCATAACCCACGCTTTCGACTTTGGTAGACCCCTGTCTGTGTTCTCAGTGACTCCGCTACGCTCTCTTCACTGCTGTATACCAGCCCTAGTGCTATTCCTCGCTCATCGCAGACAACGGTAGGTAAGAGCTTATCCGCCCTGTCTGTTTTCCATGACGTCGAGAACAAGTTTGGGATATAAAGTTTCTTATCGGCCTCGTCCTTTTTAGTAGTCAGATGAGTAGAGGGTATGATAGGAATTGCTTGGACGGTGGAGCAGATGTCCACGAAGTGCTCATAAATGGTATCGGATATGGGCTTGATGAACATCGGAGGAAGCTTGTCCACTTTGCTCTCCTTTAGAAATCCGGCGACATTGCAACTCCTCTGGTCGAAATCTTTGAGAAGCAACTGCTTCTCCGTACCAGTGATCTCATTTAGCTTCGTAACAACTGGGGCCACCCTGTCACCATATTCTGAAAAGTTAGTCAACCTCGCGGGTTGGATGAAGACTCTGCGAGCGCCGTGATCTAGTAGAGAGACGACATCGTCCTGTGATTCAAGCGCTGACCCGTCGAAAAATGTCTGAAACTCGGCGTTATGCTGATCTAAAAATTTGAGGAGTTTTCCCAAATTTCCTGGCGTCGCATCAAAAAAGACACAAGCTAGACATGACACTTCTTCTCGGCTCAGTCCCTCACTTGAGGCAAGTCCTGGAGGGACCGATACTGAGATGACGAAGGGTAGCGGAAGTATTGTTTCCATGTCAATTATGTGCTGCGGAACTCGATGATCAAAAATATGAAGCCGGAAAATGCCGAGTGCCAGAAAATTCCAGATAAAAAGATGGGCTAGATGTCTTGAGCTGGTTTGCTATGATGCGTCAAGTTCCTAAATCGGCCTTCCAATTCAGCTTTTGCTTGGTTAACGATGGTGGGGTCAAATCTGCCCCTCCATGTCTATGCAGTAGCAAGGATATACTGTTAGCGGCCCGGCACATGCCGATAAGAGATGATAGGAGCTGCCAGTCCACCTATCTTAAGTAAGTTACAGGGGACAAGACGATCTACCCCGGACCTTCCAATTAAGCTCAGCCATTCATCAAAGTAACTTCTTCTCACCTCCAGTCACTCTATTGCACTCGTCCTCGAGACGGCATACCATTTCTTGTCGACACAAGACCTCTCCAATACCCTGGTTCATGTCAATTTTTTTTCGATATCTCGATCAAGTCACCAATGCCTGCCTATACCTAGAGAAGCCGTGATCTTCACCATCCCAGCCACCTCACCGCAAGCAGATCACCTCTCCCTGCGACAGCGCAACCAGTCTCGTCGCGTACGCTTACCTTCGCCTTGTGCGCAACCTCATCGCCATCGCCACTGCCGACCGTAGACATCTCGTCGTCTCCCAGACCTACGGCAATATGGCGACCGTCCAAACAAACGGCATCCCGCCGAGCTCCGGCTCAGCAGGCCCATCACAGACCCAGCCACTTTCGCAGCCAACGCAGAGCACAACCATAAACGCCGGCACCACAGTCCCCAACACACAGACGACCAACGCAACGCCCGGCCCATCACAACCCCCAGGCGGCATCGGCGCCCCTACATCCCCAACAACGCCATCCACAACCACCCACGAGCCGCGGCCGCGGGACGCGCGCACCATCGAGCTCCTCTTAACTTCTCAGGGGGTAACATCCTTCGACAACCGCGTGCCGCTCTTACTCCTAGACTTCGCGTACAGACACACATCCAGCATCCTCAACGACGCGCTCCATTTAACAGGAGACCCGTACACGGCGAACGCGGGCGCGAAGCCGAGCGCGTCATCCGGGGCCGTGCCAACGGCCGCGCCGGGCGGGGACGCGAACGTGAGCACCAACGCCGTGCACATCGCCATTGCCAGCCGCCAGGCGTATCAATTCCGCGGCGGGTCGGGGGGCGGTGGTGGTGGCGGGGGGGCGACGAGTGCTGGAGGAGCGGGCGGCGGGAGCGGAGGTGGGGGCGCGAGTAAGGAGTGGTTGCAGGAGCTCGCGCGCGAGAGGAACAAGATCGCGCTGCCGCGCGTCTTGGCGAACGAATGGGGCGTGCGGTTGCCGAATGAGCGGTTCGTGCTTAGTGGGCAGGGCTGGGAATTGCGCGATCAGTGGGATGTCGAGGGCGGTGGGAGTGATAGCGACGACGAAGATGTGGACGAGGACGCGATGGAGGGCGTTGAGACGTCGAAGGATAAGGATAAAGGGGGAGAGGGCGAGGGCGGTGGCTTGGATGAGTACCTGGACGAAGATGATGTGGGCGATGAAGATATGGAAGGCATGGAGGAATAAGGCAGGTCCGCCTACACTTGCTTTTCTTTACGCCTGTTTCCAACATGTCTATATGTCTGTTTCATCTAGCACGCTAGTGTTTTCACGATTGGTTGGTTCGTAGAGCCTCTATCATAGGTTCTATTCATCGATACGGCCTAGGAGTTCACACGGTTGGGCAGAGGCCTGGTGCTTCGGCGTTGAGAGAGGCAAAATTCGCGATACCATTATTCACACATAATGTACAAAATCAACACAAGAGACTTTTTTCTCCGTCTATTTCGCAATTAGAAGCAGATGGCAAGGCGGTGACAGACACGGTATCACCACTACGAAATGAGAGGGTCTATCCACGCCATTTTAATCTCGAAAGAGCCCAGCACAGGAAAATCTAGAAGTAGCGTTTTGTAATTATTTCCATTGTAAATGTATCTAACATTGTCGCGTCCTGCCGGCTTTAGGCCCAGCTAGGACGCGCGCGCGCATCTACCCAAACCAAGAGAGATTCAACCCCTAAAAATAATAAACGCCTTGCGCTATGCGTGATGCGGGGGGCGAGCGCTAAGCTTGCATGCTAGCTAGCGACGCCTCCAAGACAAATTATGCGTTGAACCTGACAATCCAGTCTAGAGCAGCAGACAAATATTATAATGCAAGATGCAATCTTTGGTGGCCCATGGTTCCCCATGGCACGACCGTCAGCCTTGCAGCACGATCCGTAGCCTTGGACTGTGCTTCAAGTGAGTTGATAGACCAGGAGATAGCTTGTGTTCGCGAGCCTCTCGGTGTTTCGATCGCTCAGCTCTTCTTTTCGACCCCTAGATTCTTCAGCCCAGTGATGAGCTCGGCATTAACATCCCACACTGCTTTCTTGCCAGGAGCTGACTGGATTTCTACAGTGTCGTTTTCGTCCTCGCTATATACCATAGCTTCCTCATCAATATCGTCATCACCCTCCTCATCCTCTTCGTCGTCTGCATCTTCTGGTCTGTTATAAACCACCGAATCGATCATGTCCTCTTCATCCTCATAGTCACCGCTCCGAACGCTCTCGCCCGCATCGACATCATCGTCGCCGCGCGAGATGAAGCTGTCACCCATCTCTCCGACATCCTCCTCGTCATCTTCACCAGCTTGGCTCTCTGCTTCCGACTCGCTGGCGGAGAAATCTTCTAGTTCACGAGGGATGTCCTGCCAGTACTTGAAATCTGTACACTCCAGCCGGCCACCCTTGACCAAGGTGCTGACAGGTGGGAAATATTGATCTATGACCTCTCCTATGTTCACGTAGCTGAGTTTCAACTTGTTGAGGGTCAGCAGGTCCAAAGAGACTTCGGCGTTCGAATTGATTGTGAAGATACGATTCCGTGGAACGTCAACAGTCCGGTACGATATTTGATCCGTGAGGCGGTTTCCAAATCCTGCAGAAAAACAGATATCTTCAGGTCCATATAAACTTCGAATATCACGAAGCGTTGCCATCTTGAAAACGTGTGGCTTCCTCAAGTAGATCTCACGTCTCAACGCTGCCATCGTCCTGTCTGGGGAGAGGATAGTCGGACCTTTCGGGAGGCGGTAGCCGTCTTGGAGAATGCCATTCAGATAGGCTCGGGTAAAATCAGACTGTCCGACGGAGCGACTCGTCAGGTACATGATATTATAACCATTAGCCGCGATGTCGCTATATAATTTTGCAACACCCGCGTGTGTCCAGTCACGGCCAATCATGTTCAGCACGTGGCCGAGGGCGTCCGACTTCGTGATCGTCCCATCGATATCCGAAATGACGACCGGAACGTCGTGCCTCCATAAGAACATATTGGCATTGCAGGTTGCGCGGTTCACGGTGAAGCTCATGGCGTTCTCGCCTGGTTTCAGGTCGAGGGCCTTCAACTGATCGCTAGTCAGACGAAGAGTTTTAGCGTAATTTCTCTGAAAATTGCTTGTGGTAGACGCTGAGCCCGGAGTAGTCGGCGGCGTGTGCACTGAGCCCACGCCTACGTCGGACTCACTGCGTCGGTGAATTGGATCTCGTGACGACGTCGTTGAGTCGTCGCTAGCGTAACCAGGATCCGAAGCCGCATCAATAGCTAATGTGGGGGCTGGCCGAAGTGACGCAACGGCCTTTTTCATAGCCGCGTCCTTTGCCTCTTCGCTGCTGTATATCCAAAGATTACCCCTCTCGTCCATCCCAAACAACGCGCCGATATCATAATCGCCCTGCAACACTTCAGATAAGATCTTGCGTGCAAGAATTTCTGCTTTGATAGCGTCTTCCTCGCTCCCCTTGTACGAAGCCAAGTCGAGCATCATATCTCCCGTCTCGGTTACACGAGTTGGGATATTCACTGCTTGTAGCTCCTGCGATAGGGTCATAGCACGTCGTATAGCATCTACCGTTGCGAGAGGCGGTGGGCTGCGTGATCGCTGCGATGGGGGTGGGCTGTCGCCATCACTCTGCTCGTCTTGATCGATAGCTCCACGTGGGTCTGACCCGAGTGACGGCTCGCCATACGTGCTATGTCGGTTAGGCACATCCAGGAGGTCCCTCGAGCTCGGGCGTCCTCCGTCTAGTTCAGGCGAAGAGACGGCGGGGGCAGAGACACCTATGACACACAAAGCTTAGCCAACTAGTACTGGATCATCTCTGGTGCCTAGGCAGTGGCCACGAACCTGTACGAAGCTGGCGGGCCGGGAGAACACTAGGTCCCGGCCTCGTTATGGTCGATCCCCTCCGCCTTGCACTTTCGTTATCGAGCTGGAGGAGATCGGGCTCCTGGAGGCTGTTGAGCGCACCAGACGGGTCGGCGGGAGCCAGGGTCGGACTGGACTCGGGCGACACGAGGGGAGAGGTCTGCAGGCTCTGAGGTATCGCGTCTGAGGTTTCCAAGATAAAGAAAGCCTCTCCCCCTTCGCCCAGCTTCATCGCATATTCCTGCTTGACGCCATTGACTTTGAACTCGACTTTCTTCTCGTACGGCCGCAAGAGCGAGAACTTGCCGAAGCGAACATGGAAGGGAGAGCAATACAGGTCGCCGTTCTCTTGCTCGACTACGATGACATCGATGGCACCGCTCAGCGTAGCGGGATTGATAGAATTCCAAGCGGTGGACACGGAATCGCTGATATTTCTAACGTACTGCATTGTTCGAAGACGGCTCGAGGAGGAAGGGAGATTGTCGATACCAGGAAGGCCAGAGACGAGAGGGCCAAAGGTGGGAGGCAGGGAAGGGGGCGAGAGAGGAAGAGAGGGTGGTCGTCAGACCAGAGGACGTAGGACAGCGCAGTCGGAATCGTGGAAGATGTAAATCGTGTGGTACAAGAGACTGGAGTGGCTGGTAAGCAGGCAAGAATGCGATCCAGCACTGTATGACAGGCAGTGGTGAGTTAGAATGTGGTTGTAAGTCGTGGTGTAGGTACACGCATAGGTAGGAGGAAGGTATACTCCGTATATGAGTCTGGAATTGTTGGGGCGGTACCTCCAATATGCAGCTTGTAGTATGGCGCCTGCCTGTACTTCGTATGAGGGGTGTGGATATAGAAGTAGGTACAACCAGGCGAGTGTCTCGGATACCTATCTCGTATACTCGTTGCTACCACGAAACATCTGCGACAAGAACAATGAAGTAGAAATTGGCATGCGTGTACTGTACCACCAAGGCCCAGAGAACGAAGCCAGCCGGGTGCGCTGCAAGAGACAAGAGATCGTAAGTTTGTAGCTTGGTAACAACAGGACTTCAACTCATTGTTGAAGGTGGCAGACGCATGACCTGTCAGCAGTTGAGGTACAGACTAAGCAGGCACTTAAGGCTTTCCGCTGGGGTATCTACTCCATTTCTGTCCATCAGCAGATAATTGTGACGTAGACCAGCTGGGGTTTTTCAGAACGCTTGCCCCAAAATAGAACTATCTCAGCGTACCCAGACAACTCTAACCTAGTACGGTGGGACTCAAGAACCAGGCGGGCACATGTACTGATGTACGCAGCAACTCGTTCGTATGGATGGGACAGGATAGATACTCTTAGATTTTGAGGCACCACTTGAGACAAGGTAATTCGCAGTGCCTGCTAGAAGTATGGCAGAGTTACGGAGTGTAACACATTTCTTTGATGCGTTCAAGACGAATTTCGATGGTTGAGCGCTCTATTACTATGCCTCCATGTCTAGTGCGGGCTCTCGTACGCATGTATCTTGTAGGTCCCGACGCTGCTGCGGAAAATATGAGCCAAGAAATGCCACATGAGGTCCTATGCAGATTCCGATTGGCTGAGCTGACGCCAATTGTCGAACGCTTCAATGCAACTGTTGAGCGAACCGCCTAATCCAGATCTTTCAGCACACTCGTGACCTGAATTTCCTTTCTCTTTCAATCCTTCAATGCCGTAACAAACCGAGTGGATAGTGCACAGCATTAATTATGAAGCTTCTCTGACCTTAGGTTAGTAGTAATCTGACTTGAATTGTGCTTGCGCATCATTCTTCAAGTTCTGCATCTTCTCATGCCGAGGCAATCACATGCGCGCCTCAGTAACGAGGCACTACTTCGTAGACCGGTAATTAACTAATAGTAGCGATGCTTAAGGTTACATACCTACATAGGTAATGTGTGTGTGTACGCATAGAGATGTACTTCGTATACCAACCATTAAGCAAGGCCCATAAAGCACTCCTCATGGCAAATTCGACCTTATTCTGGCAGACATGATTCTACGTACCTATCCTATTTACTTCGTACTTTCAAAGAAAGAGCAGCATGCATGTGATGCAGCTACATGCACTATTTACCGAGGCACCATACTATGATCTGCCAGTTTTCATACCGAACATACCGAACCAGATGTGACATCAATTATAATATAACACAGACCAAGAAGTCCTTGCTCGACAAGAAAACCCGAAAGCAGAGGTGCACTGATAACTACCCGAGGTTGTGGTAATTCAGCTATATATACATCCGTACCCGAGGTGATTGCGGTGCAAATATATCATGAGTCCAGTGTACACAAGGTAGCTAGAATGCGCCGAGAGAGCTCAGGGCCACAGGTATTACTAAGCACTGGTTCGAAGTATCCGTGTGCATATGATGGCATGTAAATGCCTAAGTATCATTCTATCATTGATCGCTACATGCAATGGCACTGGTTTATGATCTATTTGCCCCTTGTTCAAGATATGCCCACGAGAATGTCGCGTTCTGAAGCACGACGGCAGAGGCGATATTGCTACATTTAGGAAATCGCAGCTCTACTTTGGAATTCCCTTGAAACAGAAAGACACCCGGTCACACACATTATTGACAAAGGGCCCAAGTGGTTCAGGGTGGCGACTCATCGCGCAACTAACGCGAGAAGGCTCTAGAGATTCAATGTTTTCTCATACTGAAATTCGGGTCTGTCATAACATGTTTCTGAGCCTAAAAAGTAAAGTTCCCCCACCTCTCCATATGCCAACAAATAAGAACCATCATACTAATTGCATAGAAATTGATGATCGAATACACTCGTGTGGCACATTTATGGACTATGATATTGGAAGACTCGCGCCAGAACTTAGCTTTGTGCATCTGTTCAAGTTGCGCACACTGCCCCACGAAGCCTAGTTGGCGGCTAATGCCAAAGCAGACTTGAAATGGCTGGATAAGTTACATAAGTATTCGGAAGCTTTACGCGCCTCTTCCGATCTAGCCGCGCCCCAGCGTGGGATCCAGCTTTCATCCTTCGGGGATAACGAAAGCTATCTGAATTGCCTGGAGAATCGTTGGGTTTTGCGTCGATACATAGACCAGCGCGTAGAGTGTTGCTTCGATCCCGATATACGCAACGACAGAGACAGTTAGGACTGAATTTTCCAGATCGGAGACACACAACGCTGTAAGCACATACTCGATTGCAACATTGCCTGGCAACATGGCCTTACCAGAGGGATGGACGAGCGCCATGGCGTCGAGAACGGGATTACATATATGACAGAGACTATGCGAGGACGACACAACCCGGGCGGATATTACACTCCGGCCATCTCCCATCTGGAACACCTCATTGAGTGGCGCTGGGAAAGGGGGTACTAGTCATCGTTTGATAATGTTGATTTTCATCACACGTTACTACCGATGGCCAAACCTGTTTACTCATCACTAGAGTAGCAGATCCCAATATGTCAAGTGTATATAGATTATGCAGCCTGAATGACTGCCGCCGTGTTCTGCCGTTAAAACAATGACCGCGAGAGAAGCTACATAGACAATGTGAGACGTCGATGGCTCTGTGAGCAATGATTTTTGGTATACAAGACATGTTGGTTGAATTTAGAATAAGTGCCCCGAGTACATAACTGTTTTAGTCGCATGACTGGTGTTCTCTGATACGGCATGGCATTGAATAGTTCTGCAATAACTATGCAGTCCATTTCAGCCTCAATCGACGCATGCGCCAAATTCCCTGCCCGGCCAATGCATCCCCTGACTCTTTGATTATTGTACACACTTACATATATGATGCTATCGCCAACGGCGGCGCCGACCCTAAGCAGCGGCAGCGGTAGCAGCCTCGGGCGCAAAGGCGTACCTCGGCATCATAGCCATCCTCTCCTCCGGGCTGAGCTCGTCCTCGTACATCATCTGTACATTCTTGTCCTTGTCTTTCTTGGACTTTTTCTCCGCGGGCGCCGCAGCTTCCTCCGCGGCAGCGGCCGGGGTCTCCGACTTCCGAAGAGGCGGCTTGATGCCCGCCTCGGCCATCCTGATCAGCTGGTCGATGTCGTCGCCTGGCTGCGGCGCGACAGCGCTCTCCTCGGCCGGAGGGGCGTAGTTGGGCTGTCCTGGTCGCGGGGGCAGGCCGGAGGTAGCTGGGACGTTGCTTCCAGGCCGCGAGGGGAGGTTCGATGGAGGGTAGCCGCCGTGCGGATATTGTTGTTGCTGGTTCGGGTAGCCGGGATATTGCTGCCCAGTAGGTGGGTGGAATGGAGAATTCTATTGATATTATTAGTAAAAGAACTAGGTAGATATTCGAATGAGGACGTACGAAAGCGCCGGGCGACGCGCTCTGCCCGGGACTGTGCCCGTCGGGAAGGCCCTGGGGCGGCGTATGCGTGGGAGCGCCTCCATTCGCGCCCTTCTGCGCGGCAATGCGCGCTCGGTGGTCCGCTAGGCGCTTCTTGATCTCGTCGGCGGACTCGTGCTTAACCTTCTTGGCGGGTCTCTTGTCGTTCTGGCCGGGGGGCGGGTTGCCGGTAGCGGCGTATCGCTCGGCTTGCGCTTGGTAGAAGTTCTGTATGATTCGCTGGTTGTGCTGCTGGACGATGTCCTCGGGGATACCCTCCATGCCGAAGATCTCGACATCGAGACCCTGCCTGTTAGGAAGCGCATTTTCGACGGATGACAGGGATTCTTTGTGGACTTGGTTCATGTGGACGGAAAGACCTAGACGAGAGGCGCGTTAGTGTTACCCTTCGCCGTGTTCGAGGCTTGCTGGCCTAGGTATGAATTGCGCACCTCCAGCGGTGTTAAGTCGCCGACCACAGCGGTCGCATTTGAAATGCTTTGCCTTTTGATGCGAGATCAAAAGCTTCAGATCTTCGAAATCTCGTTCGCCTGTAGCACAATCAGCATCCGTATCCGCAGTCATATATCTTTGCGAGGCGGAAGACGCGTACAGTAGTAGCACCAGGGGCGGTTAAGAAGCTCCTCGACGTCGGGATGTTTGCGCTTCTTGCCTCCCATTGTGGAAATATCGGGGTACGATGTGAAAGATGCTCGAATTACAAGATCGTGCGATGGTATTGGAAACGCGATGCAAGGGCGCAAATTGAAAAAGAGAAAAGAGTATATCACGATGTTGTAACGATGGTAAGTGAAGTGCACTGACATTCGCGATGGACCTAATGCGAGACAAGTGCAATTCCTAAAGTGGACCAACTCGAGCTTCAGCCGCATGCTTGACCAAGATGGGTTAGCTCTGTGGCGGGCCCTGTGGCCGTGCAATTCGCCCCACATTTACCAACAGGGATAGGTCAGGGATGTCATGGCATTGCGTGATAACTGCAACAATCCAACCAGTGATATAAAAACGATCGTAATGAAGGCAAGAGGGAGACTTTGCGCAACTTTCTTGTCCCTTACGTTAAAATCTGATCTGGAATATTTCAAATGCCTAAAAAAACATAACTCCTAAAAATTGTGCCCATAGATCGATGATCATCGATATCTACAGTCATTACCTAGGTAGTCAAGTTACATCTTCGGCATCTACAATTAAATAGACTATCAAGTAAGTAAGCACAAGGATATTTAGCGACGCAGTGTACTGACGAATATATATGAAAATTGCGATTATCCACCATGTCATTTTTAAAGTGCTGACTTGATGTGACCACATTTCCTTCCATAGGTGAACAGCGGCGGCGTGGTCGTGCATTAGTCGTTGCGGCTCGTTCCATTCCGTGTTCCATTCCCTCTTTTTCTCCTCACTTGATGCACTTCCCGAACTCATTCCACGCTAACGTATATTGCATCGTCAGAGAGAATCGAGCTTTATAGTCAGCTCAGTAGCTAAATCTTATGAATAGATTCATCATAAGTTTAGTAACTAAGCTTCGCAGCTCTAACAAAATGCCTATAGTGCCTAATTAGCCTCCCTGTAAAGTTTAGGAGCTGGGCTTCACAGTTCAGGACTCGTTGCGAAGCCTAGCTGCTAGGTAGATCTGTGTTGGAAATAGCTGTATCCGTGCAAGTCAAGTGTTGCTTTGCCAAGGACGGCATGTGGATTACCTACAAGACAGAATTTACTAAACCAGAAACGAACTGGCTCTCGCCCACTTTTCGCCCACCATCCCAAGTTGGGAATACAGTCAATTTGGTTGTATGCATGCAGTCAGACGATGATTAATATCCAGCTGTGAAGATACGGTACCCCACGTGCGTTGGGCTCCAATCCTGCCCATATAAATTGATGTGTTCAGCCCAGATGCAATGTTGCTGTTCGTGCCTGTAGCTATAGTCTTACTAACATTCTAGCAACGAGAGTTGTGGTAACAAGTCCGGTGTGACAAAATGGCAAAGTCGACAATCAGCGATACGTTGTATCTGGTGAATGACGCTGCTCACGATGGTGTCGAACAGGAGAAGGGCCGTCTGGACTTCCAGCACCACGTTTTCGACGACATGATGAGAAATGAGCTGTTGCCCCCGCATATTGCGAGCGAGATAGCTGCGAATCCCTCGCCTCGGATCTGCGATATCGCTGCAGGTTCAGCCATCTGGTTGAAAGAGCTCGCCAAAACGCTCCCTAAGACAGCTGGATTGTTCGGTCTTGATTTTGATGCATCCAGGTTCCCAAAGCCAGACACTTTACCGCCAAACATCACGTTGGGATTCGGGAATGCGTTTGAGCCGTTCCCGGAAGAGCTCCGGAATAGCTTCGACGTCGTCAACTTGCGCTTCTTTCTGTTTGCTGTGAAGAAAGATCAAGGAGTTCCCCTTATACAGAACCTATTATCGTTGGTGCGGCCGGGGGGCTGGCTGATCTGGACTGATTGCACCTGGCTTCTGTCCAGTGCTGAACCCCCCAGTCAGGCTTTATTTCGTCACCAGCAGATACAGTATGCCTTCGGAAAGCAGGAAAACTTGGATATGGAGTAAGTAGACTCATTCGCATTCTATGCGTACTGTCGGGCCATACGCTAACAGCAGAAGCCTGCCCCTGGCTATGACGAGCTACATGGAGCAGGCTGGTTTGTTGGAATGTGATGATAGATACTATGACTCGGGGTCGATACTTTTCGGCCCTAAAGCGTCCGATTGGATCCCTAGAGTACAGCGCCTAATTGTCACGGGGGCAGGGCAAGCAGTGAAGGGTATATTTACCAAAGGCGGCGTCGACGGCATGAGTACCCAGGAAGAATATGACGACTACATAGAAAACCTGAGAGCGGATATGAGCGGTGCGAGGAGACCACACGTCTCAGTCATCCGAGCCTGGGGACGGAAGCCCTCGTGAATCCAGGTTTCGGAAATAGCATGATCCCAAGGCTATCGATACTATTCATCATTTCTAGTGAGGATTTTGAATGCTGCAAGTTGCAACTCTCAAATGGGTATCCCGGCCGTAAGATTATCAATATGCATCTTGATAACCGTGATACAACGTCTTGTAACTGTATTCGCGAGATATAATTAGTCGTGGCTGAGCGGAGGGTGAGGATGGTAGTGGCATAGCTGACTTATGACCAGCTACAATATCTCAAGTAGGCAATCCGTAGTAAGAGATGGGGAGGGTGGCAACAGGCTAAGGGTTCCTCCGATGATAAGAACAGGGGGGAAAGACAGGGGTGCGAGACAGGGGTGCGACCAGCAGCGCAAGGAAAGGCGAATTGGCCCGTGCGCAATTGAGCACCACTTTGTAGAGTAGACGTTCTTCACGTCACGTGTTAAATTCTACTATTCTGCCTGATTGGCTAAATAGGATCCACATCCCTCCATTTAATATTATACTAAAACGAACCAGCCAGCCAGCCAGCCAGCCAGTCCGCTCTCCACGTTTTTATGTGCCGCCATTTCCCCATTTCCTCTTCTTCTTCTACATCAGAATGAACACACAACAAATAGAACAATCGGAACAATGTAGCAGCACAGAATTAAAGAACTTACTATTCTGCTACAACATGAAGTATTTATGATAATCAGAACTAACTAATTTGACTTGCTCTCAGAGCTCACGTATAAGTGCTGCCAGTGAGAGCGAAATTGCCAAGTCGAGCTATCGTAAATTAGACATTGAATAGCGCCGTGTGCACCAGTGATCAATTGAGCGAGGCGTTTTCGAATGCATTCAATGTGAAAAGTAGACATTGAGGCGAGTGGACTTGCGTTGTCTGCCGACCGTGGCGAAGAGTGCGCAGCAAAAATATAGGCATAAATGAAATGAATAGAGTATCTTCAAGGCAGCTTATTTGTGCACATTTGAACATAGAGTCAAGGCATCTTCAATACTACCAGGAACAAGATTCTAGTTAAATCGAGATGCTGATCACTGGAGGGCTTGTGTTAGTGGTAGTGGTTGAGACATTGGGAAGTGGTGATGAAAGTAAGGCACAGCGATCAAACTTGGGAATACTTTGGAGATGGATGTGGCGAAAAAAGAAATAAAAGATAAATCCTAGAATGACCAAACTAGCCTGGGTAATGTGTGATGTGGTAGGAGAAAACCGATATGGGTGCATAGCCTAGAGCGACGGCGGAGGAGGCGTGCATAATCTGTATAAGGGTGATGCATTGACTGAGATGATAAAGGTGGTCCATGTAGCATGTAATGCCAATGTACTGAAAGGAGATAGACCGGAAAGATACTGAGACGTAAAGCCAAAGGCCTTGACCTGCTATAGATGCCAGCCAGGGTACCAGGTGGTACTGTTGTAGGTATGTTGTAATATGTACCAAGGGTGACACCAAGACCTCAAAGGTGATGTACTCTTGGGTTGCATCAGCGAGACAGGGACATTGGCTCTCTTAAGAACATGGAACTAGTGAGAAAAAATGATAGAGAATAATCATGCAGCATCGGGTGTCGATCGGGGGTGGTGTGGTAGGTGGGAAGTATTTGCGTGCAGGGTGTAAGTCATGGGAGCTGACAGATGATTGGTCCGTGAGGGGGGGCTCGAAGTGCGTGGGCAGACTCACACCCTGCTCACCCCTACCCATAAAAGCCCATCCTCCTCCTCACTTCTTATTCCACATTTTCTTCTCTTCTTCATCACACAGTTGAATTTCATCGAACTGCCACCAACAATCACTCGAAAAAGCTGAAGCCCATCAGACCCATCATAGATAACTAAAAGATCCATACGCACCTAGTTAAGTCCACATGTCGGCCCCTTACTGTAAGTCGGCCCCTAATGAGAAAGAAATGATCCGATGCAAGACTGATTACTTGAACAGACAGTCAAGGAGCTCGGCGAGAGATCCCTCGCCCTCGTTATGAGGTTCAGGATTCTCTAGTCTATCGTGCTCATAGAGCTCAGGACAGCTTCGTAGATTCTAGGGCTTTAGGTAGGTCCTGACCTCTCACCTAAAAGCCGCAGTCAAGTTTTTCGGAATCTGATTGAGCGCAGATCTGGAATTTACGCGGCATAACTCTCTGGCGTACCGCGAAAAGAGATACAGGCCTTTGGCCGTATCTAGTCATTTCGTTCCAAGAAATCAATTTGACGACATGGTTCTGTATGACGAGAGACCCGCCGATAGATCCAAATCCCGGCCAGATTCCGGTCATAGTAGCACGAGCGGACTGGGGGACCGCAAACCTAGAACCCAGGATGAGAGTGCAAATATACGGAAAAGACGGGCGGAAACACCTACTCGTTCTAGGACAGGCACACCAGAGTCCTCAGACTTCACCAGTTTATCGAGATCGCAATCTACACCCCGACCTATGCCCCAGAAGACAGTGAGATTCAGTGACGAGATGTATCCAGAGGCAGGGCCACTAGACAGATCCCCTGTGACTGTAGGACAGCAAAAGAACACACCGAGGACGCAGGTCAGGGAGCACCCCACCAGAGGCCCAGGCAACGAGGACACGGCCGACCAGTTCCCGCCCTACGGAGGGCACAGAAAGACACTGCCTAAGAGAGCGCGGGCCGGCGAAAGGCAACCGGTTTATGTACCCACAGCACCTATAATCTCGAGGCTCCCCACTCCAGACCTCGACTCGGCACCCCACTATGAGTTAGGCTTGGCCAAGTACGATTTCTGTCCTTGTTGCACATCAGATGATGGGAGCGAAGACAGTGTACGCTGGAAGATGGGAAAGGCCAAGATGGACAAGCAAGGTATGGCGCCATATCCTCTTACACCCCTGTCGCGGGATAAATCTAATTCGTTACAGTTGACCACGCAAGAGCCTACATCTCACAAATGGCGAGGAGCGAGAGACTGATCAAGGAGGCCTGATGCTAAGCCAATAAGTTAGCTTTCCCACGCGTGTTTGCTAGTTGTACAAAATCAAGATGAGGCGTTCAGGTTCCCGGTAGGACTAGATTACGCCATAGGCAATGCGGTAATGGGGCGTTGGTAGGCTACAATTAATGGGTTAAGGGTGGGATTTCGTTTATTCATGATTGTTAGAGGAGGGTAAAAAATCCTGCGTATAGTAATTGAGCCTCTTTTGTTGGTCGCCTGATAAGGCCAAGTGATGATGTCCACGCAAGGCAATGAAGGTGGGAGAAGCTTGGGAGGATGAAGTGAGGTCGGTGGGTAGGACTGCGACCGACAATGATTGGGCCGCGTCCACAGGGCCTCCCAAGAGTGGGTCTCAATAGGCAGCAATAGGACCCACCGTTCACCTCGAGAGATGGGTGTGGCTCGAAAGTCCTACACGAGCCACTGTGGCTTGTCCTACCGCCCAGAACTTCTAGGACTTAATGACAGGGATTCTTGAGGTCCACCCCAGCGAACCCTTGCTCCTCCACCCGAGGTTGCGGTAGGCAATTTGCACTTTCACATATCTTGGCCCCCAATTCTCTAACAAGATTTCTTGAGTATTTCTAAGCACCCCGTCGGATTTCCCGATTTGTTCATTTGAGAAAACATAGAACGAAATTAATTCGAAGAGGGAACCTACCAAGAAGTCCTAGGCCTGGCGATGACTAAGAGTCTAAGGGTACTTGCGTGAGGCCTTTTCGAGGCCTTTTCGCAAGCCAAGGTCTTAGGCTCTTGATCATATCAGTGCAGGCTTCAAGTAGGTTCCTACTTCGCGATAATATTATCTATTAATCTGCCGAGTTCCGGTAGGTACTGTACCTAGGTAGTTCATACAACTACAGTAGGTAAGGATTCTAATTCAGCCATCTCAGTAACCCCATTGGCACGGAAATCGTAAGTTTTCCCGCCATCACCAGGGTTCGATCAAATCAGTCCGCATCCCTGCCGCCCTGTCAATGAAACCCCCGTTTTCCCGAGGCCGTAACGCGTCATAAATATCATTACTCTCATTAGATCTGAAGCCCTAGGGAGCCGCGCCTCATAGCTCTTCAGGGTGGACTGTCCACGTGTTGTTGTTCGCACTGCTGGCCTGCATAGGTGTGATGCCTACCAGCTCTCTGGGCAAATGTCTTTGCGAGGAGTTAGCATCTAACCTGAGCCAAGGCGTAAGTGAAGAACGGGGAGGGGTGATCACTTACGAGTCCCGGTCTCCCCACCTCGCATGGATGTCGATCAGGCCACTGCCAACACCGCTCGTTTCGAATGTGCTAAAATTGCCTTCTATTTTCACCCAGCCTTGGGTGGAATAGCACGGCTGTAGCGGCAGGTCGACTGTGCCTCCGCATTCAGCTTCGAAGGGCGGGATAGAGTTGCTTGTAGCGTTATATGCCGGCGCGACGACGATATAGGCTTCATGGACATGTTAGCCTCGTTTAAACCAGCACATTCACATGCTATAGATATAGCAGGTGTTATGGTAGGTATTCCACACATACAGAAGCTGCACGGCCATGACGGGCACGTCTTTGGGCCCGTCCATGTGACAGTCCACACATATTTGTCTGCGGGAGGGACTCGCCGAGCGGGCGCCAATCTCTCAGCGTTCACCGACGACCCAAACCATGACGCGGCAAGGAGGCCCGAAATTGCGGCAATTCGCGATAACATGATGAGTTTCTGTATTATTCGAGAGTGGTGAGAGAGAAAGGTATGCAAACGGCGTGTTCTCGCTGCAATATTTAAATCAGAGTATATTTTCTCTCCCGCAGATGTTTAGGTGCTGTGTAATATTATAAGGTGAGACAAAACATCAAACCAAATCAGTGCGACAATCAAATATGCGAAATCCGGCACAGCAACCGAGGAGCGATCGTTTTCTTATAAACTTTTGGCACGATGGACGAAAAGATATAACGATAGTCATGATAAGCGGGACAGATCTTCGGTGTCCGGGTGCACCTGGACAGTCTTTCTGACGTGACATCGCTGGGGCCCGCGAAATACGACTGGCAGCGGGTGATGGCATTGCTGCCGATCGTGCTTGTGCATACGTGCTACTAACCGTGCCACGACTGTCCCATACTCAACGGCGAAGCCCCAATCAGAATCTCCAATCAATTAAATGGGCGTTGGAACGGGCCAGATCGCCCCCCGGCTGTTTGATGCATATACATACTCTCCGATCGGCACGGAGCGGGGAACACGCACTATTGTTTTTGCTCGCATCGCATACGAAGTTCGGATTTCACAGCAGCAGCACCTCCAATATCCCTTACTTCACCTGAATACATAAACGACCTCTTTGACGTAGGACAACCAACCGGCGTCCAGTGCAACTATTATGAAGCCCGTATTGCTCTCCCGTCTATATTTAGGATCTCTAATAACTGGCTGCGCATTGCGCCAACAACTACGAAGTACACCGCATCGGATAAAAATACAATATTGGCGTTCCAACACGATGGGCTGTGTCATACTGCAGTGTAGTGTAAATATCCAAGGTTAACCAAGCACTCCGTAGCGGCGGCTAATAATACTCCGAAAACGAGATCGTGCAGCGGGAGCTACAGTACTTACTTACATGGCACGCTATTCATGAATCGCGTTCTTCGTCCCCGCACTGAGATCCAGTTGCCTGATGCAGTAATTCCTTATCTGACCAAGCGCGGGAAACCGGTTGTTCTGGCCACATTACCTAAGGACTTGTACCTGGTTAAGCTGATGCGGTAATCTATTACAGCAGTTCTGACGGCAGCATCTCAATAGTGCTACGACGTGGCAGTGCTTAAGGTGGGACAGTAACAAGGAACGCGATTAACATGGGTACTATATTGAACTTTTCCTTTGACCGGCACTACATAATAGTAGGAAGTACGAAGTAATGAACATGAGGTATCCTCCCTCACATCATTGTGACGTTGCCGTGATCATCATCCCTAATCGTAGCTTTTTAAATACCTCACGTACAGAGTACATTTCGATCGCGCCGAATTTTCTTCTTTATCATCTTTTCGAAGCTATGAATATGCGCCAATGTTGGGCTCAATCATTCGTTCTTGCGGATGCAAAGAATGGATACAAGCACCTCTTCGATCGTTTGCAAGGTGCTCAGAGTGGTTTCACCGATAGTCAGTTCGTTGCCGGATGAATCTGAAAGATCTTGTCTTGAGCAAGGGCTCCGTGCCTTCATTCGCTCGAGAAACATATCGTCCGTCGCTTCATTGAGTTGAACAATCAGTGACCGGATCGTGTCCGGGTTCAGACGGCAGAACTCTGGGTAGGTGAGGCCACCCGCGATGCTGTAGTCAATCCAGTCGCCCTCATGATTGGACAGCATCAGTCCCAGTGCGTCCTTAGTCGTTTTATAGCCGAGACTCAAGTCTGCCATGTTCTTGCGTTGGTTTTTCTCACTGGTTATGCCATGATATCCACATGCTTCGATTTCGCCAAGACAGGCTGCTATGTTGTCTTTGAGACGGCATAACTCTCGACGAAGATGAGCCAGAGTGTTTCCAGGCGCTATCTGGCCAAACTGCCAACCAGCACTTTTGTGGTTGGGCTGGCGCTCATCTTCGGACGCTGACAATACGGGCATGTGAAGCGTATGAAAATCTTCATAATCACTTGTTCATATGATTAGACGGCCGGCTCTGTGGAGGATCTCTGGCAAACTCACCTCTTGATTACAGTGATCAAACCATCCATTTGAAGCGAGAAGTTTTCTAGTTTCTCATGATAATTCTTAACCTGCGAGGCGTACGACATGGCAAGGGACGATGAATCCTGGGATATGGGACCACCCATTGTGTCCTGCATCTCACGGAGCATGTGCTCGAGATTTCTCAACCAGTCCGAAAAGCCGATAGGGAGTTCGTTAAGCCCGTTGCCGTGTCTGACATGCTTTGCGTACCCCTGTAAGACATCCTCGAGGCATATCAGGTGCGAATATAACCTCGTGCACAGAGTCTTGATCTTACTAGAAAGAGAGTATAGCGGGGCACCGAATCGCTTGTTGAGTTGTATGCCTTGTAATATAGAAAGCAGTGATCCGGTTGTCTTGACGACGACGGCGAAATTATTGTTGCGCTTAGGTTCCCTTGATCGAGTCGGCGGTGGGTCTGGGCCCGGATCTGGTTTTGCAGCATTTGCCGTGGCCGCAGAGCCCTTCTTGACGGGCGGGTTCTCGCCGGGAACACTAATTATGTCGCCTGTGCTGTGGAGGTGAGCATTTTTACTGTTCTGCGCGAGAGACTCGGACTCGGACTCGGGCTCAGACTGGGGGGGACGAGAGGGGCGGCATGGTCGGTGGACGAGATTGTTGGTACCACGAGTTGGTCTAGTAACAACTACATGGTCTCGGATGGAACCGTCTGCGGCTTTGTCCTCAGACGTAGGCAGAGAGATAACAGAGAAGGTATCGTCGTCATCCTCGCTGATATGTTCCCACTCATCGGAATGCGCATCTGTGCCGGCGATGCCGGCGGGCTCTGGCTGAGCCATGGAGGACCGTACCAAGTCTTGCTGGGTACGATGAACTGTAGCTCAACCTCTCGCGAGATTTCAAATGTTAGTAATTTCGCCAACGTTTAATCAACGCTTGATAAACGATTTGAAAATCGATAAAGAGTCAATCAACGATTAATTGATCTGCTTAACAATTATCGAACGTTTAGAAGGTGCAAACTGTTGAACTACTGTTTAGTGGAATGGACAGGGGGTGGTACGGGAATGAGGAGGTCAGTGGCTTTGCGGGATCTGTACTTCGAGATCGAGCTAGGAGACAGTAAAATTTGGAGTTGAGGTAGGTGCTCGTGAGGAAGCTGGGCTGGTCGAGGGGTAAGCACTTTGCATGCGTGTACTATCTTAGGTAGGCAACCAGGCAACCAGAGTAAGAAAGTAGACCGAGTAGGCGGCTAAGAGGACCGGCACTGTAACTTCGGAAGTCACATAATATTAACAGTCTACTTCGTACACACGTTGTATTAGCTTTATAGCTCCGGGCGTGAGACCGAACTGTATCTCTGCTGCCTACGAAGGCCGCGTGGTACTAAGATATCTTGCGGATCAAGCTTATTGGTTTATCTACGTACATCGTAGCGTATCTTAGCTAGCGGACCGTGCCGGCGGTGCCAGATACATATAGGTATCTACAGTGTATCGCACCTACTGTCGTTACTGTGCCACACTTCGTACACAGCAGTTACAGACCATAATTGAGCTGTGCTGCAGGCTGAAGTGGGAATGCGGGGGAGAGGGGCTCTTAAGCAACCTTTCCCACTAGGTATTCAAGTACTGTACAGTTAGGTAATACAAGAACCACCTTCGATAGTCAAATACGTACTACGAAAGCTTTCAGGCTATTAGTGTAAGCAGTAGGGTCGATTCTTAATAATAATAATTATTCCATCTATTTTAAGTATGTAAATAGTTAGGCTAATGATTACGTACTCATAGTGTTATAACTCTACTGTAATAATTGTCCGTAAGTACGGAGTATTAATAATCTAAGTTCGAAATATATATACTTACTTACCGGTAAGTATTTAGTACAGTAACTACTTATATAAGGTACTTAAGAGAACATTAGAAGTAAGTGCTGTGGAGAGCACTGTTAAGACTCAGATGTGCGCATTGTTATATGTACTGATGCATGTACATACAAGTATTAGAACTATAATCCCCAGTAGTCAGAGTTACAGATAAATACATAAAACAAGAACAAGACTATTAGTGCACCCTGGTCTTGACTATTAGTGCACCTTTTAGTCCGTTTCGGCCTAGCACAACTAGTTATTAAATTTTTTATAATGTTAATTATTATACTTTTTATTATAAATTTAAAAAAATTATAAGCCTTTTAGTTTATTAACAAGTTTTTTAATTTATTAATAAGTTTTTTAATTTATTAATAAGTTTTTTTAATTTATTAATAAGTTTTTTAAGTTTTTAAAACTATATTAATTTATTAAAATAATTATTTTAAATATTATTAATAAAATGTTATAAGAATAATAAAACTTTTATAATAATAACAATTAATAAAATTAATAATAATATAATAACTTTAATTGTTTTAATTATTTCGAAAAAGTTAACTTAGTTTAAAAAGTATTATTCTTTTAAAACTAAAAATAAAACTTTAATTTATTAGCCGCGTATAATAACTTTAACAGCTCTTATAACTTTTATAACTCTATAACGGACCTCCTATACAACAATATAAGGGAGCGCACGAGGTCTTGATTTACAAGTAACAATAAAATCTTTAGTAAGTGTCCGTTAAAAAGTTTTTAAAATACTTCCTGTTACTTTGTAATAAAAGTAATTAATTCTAAATAAAGAATATATTATTTAATAAAAAAATAAATTAATAGTTAAAAAACAAAAACGAGTAATTAAATATAAAAGGAATTATAAAGCTATATAGAATTTTTAATAACCGTAAGTTATAAACATTCTTTTATAATCTTAAATTAATTAAGATCTTTTTTTTTTGTAATCTTAGATTAATTAAAATCTTTTTTTTTTATAATTTTAGATTAATTAAAATCCGTTTCCGGAATTTAACTGGGCTATTTAAATAATATTAAATTATTTTTGTTATATTGTAACATTATTTTTTTTTTTTTTTAATCTTTATCCCCAAAGATCCTTTTGTTATATATATTTTTTTTTTTCCTTTTTTATAATATCGCGAGTTATTAAGTTATTTTTTAAACCTTATTTTAATTAACGCGAAAATCGCGATTTTTTTTCGGCGTACATTCGTATTTACAGTTTTAAAATATTTCCTTGTTTTCGTTGTTTTAAAAACAACTTTTTTTGTTTTATATTTTTTAAGTTTAAATCGTGTTTAACTTGTGTTTTTAAAATCCGAAGTTTTTATAATAGTTCCGGAATTAAAATATCTAGTTTATCGGATATTAATCGCGAACGTAAACGGATTACTACCAAACGTTATTAAGTAAAAAAAAAAACTTCAAGTTTTAATAAAACGTTTAGTTCGTTTTTGTAAATAAAAAGAGTTTTTATAAAAAAAAGGTTTAAAAATGTTAAAACGGGAGTTGTTATTTATTAAAAAGTTAGAACGTATTAAATATAAAAAAAAAAAACAGTACTTTAATAGGAGCAAAAACGGGTAACGAAAAAACAAGCGGTTTTTTCGGTATAAATTATTAACGCTTCTTTTGTTAAATTTAATTAAAAAACGTTTAATGTTTTTTTATTAATCGATTTTGTTTTTTTAATTTTAATTAGTTAAAATATTAATAATAAAACTAATCGATAATTATCGCGGTAATTTTTAAATATTTTTTAAATTTTTAAATATTATTAATATATAAGTACTTTTTTTATTTAACGAAATATTCGAATTTATTATTATTTTAACGGGAGTTTAAGATTTTTTCGATTTTATAAATGTTTTAATTAATTTCTATTTTAAGTTATATTTTTAATAATATATCTTTCGGCGTAAATTCGAATAATAAAATATAAAAAACAAAATAAATTCGTATTATATTTAATAATAATAATTTATAATTAGTTAATAAAATAATTTTTTTAATTTTAAAAAATCCAAGTTTTTTAAAATTTAATTTATTATTTAATCGTTTTGTTTTAATCTAAAGAATATTAATATTTAAATTTTGTTTTCGTTAAAACAAATAAACTTTGTTTTTTTTTATTAGAATTAATCTTTTAATTTTTTTTTTATTATAATATTTTAATATACGTTATTAAATAAATTAAAATATAGTTTATAATTTAGTTTGTATTATTTTAATTTTTATCGCGAATATTTTAGCTTTTAAAACGATTGTTTTAATAACGGGAACTTTAATTCGAAATTTCTTTTATTAGTTTATATTTGTTTAATACTTATAAACTATTTCGTAAAATAACATGTTTATATTTTTATTTATAAATATATTATAAATTAATTAAACTATAAATAAAAGTTCGTATTAATTATTTTATTCGTAATTAATATAGTTTTAAAAATATTGTTTAAATGTTTAATTTAACTTTTTTATTTATTTATCCGTTTAAAAATAATAAACGGTTAAAAATTTAAACTTTATATTAATTTTTTTAAAAAAACTTATGTTAAATTTAAACGTGAAAAAAATATCTCGATTAAAAATAATTCGTTTAAATAGTTTATATTTGTTTAAATATTAACGAATAAAAATATATATTAACTATTTAACAGTAATATCGTTTTTAAAAAGTAAAAAATAGCCGTATTTCGTAAATCGGTTTATAATAACCTATATTTTATTATATTATATTTTTATAACCGGGTCGGTTAATAGTAGTAATATAGTAATAAAATCTTAAATAATAATATATTATATTTTATTAAATATCTATATCGGTTATAAAAGTTTATAAAGTTTATATCGAACAGTTTTAACTTTATTACAAATATTATAAACGTTTATTATTTTTTTTATAATTTTTTATAATCCGGGGAAATCGTATTTTTTTTTATAAACGTTTAATTATTTTAATTATTTTTTAATATTTATATAAAAAATGTTCGTAAAACTTTTTAACGAACTTTTTTTATAAAGTCTCGGGTAAATAGATCTTTCTTTTATAAACTAGTTTATCCGCTTTTAACTTTTTTTAATTACGTAGTTCCGTTAGTTTTTAAAATTTGTAAACTTGTTATAACTATTGTAGTTAAATTTCTAAAAGATTTTTAAAAATAACCCGTATACGTAAACTTTTATTTTTTTAAAAGTGTAATATTTAAATATTTCGTTTAAAAATTTTAAATCTTTTCTGTTTTTATCGATTAAAAATATTTATTTAAATATTATTTTTTCTTTTAATATAATATATTTTAAAGTTAAATTTCGCGAAAAAGATTAACTAGTTTTTATATTATTTATTAAAGTTTTTTATAATTATAAATATAATTAAATTCTTATAATCGGAATAAATTTTAAATAGTTCTATTGTTTTTTTTATAAATAGTTCTTACTTTTTTAATATTTTAATAATAACTAATAATTTTTTATTATAAACTAGATATTTTAATTCGGCGTTTTATAACGTTTTCGAATAATAAGTTATTAAATGTTATTTTTTATTATTTTTTATTTATTCGAATACTCCGGCGATTATACCGTTTAAAACGTCCGTTTTTAGTTTTTTTTTTATTAAGTCTAATAATCGTATTATTAAGTCGGAAATAACCTTTGTTTTTAACGTTTTAAATACTTTTTTAACTTTTTTTAAAATAAAAAACGTTTTTTTTTCGTATTTTTTAATAATATATTTCGTAAGAAGTTTTACCGGTATTTTAAAATTTATAATTAAAGTTCGTACGTAGTTTAAAAATCCTAGTACTTGTTAAATATCGGTAACCGTGTACGGGTCCGGTATTTTCTAATTACGTACTATTTTAATCTTTAATTCCTATATCTGGATTTTTTTAAAAGTAATAATAAATCTTAAAAAATTGATTTTTTAAATATATTATACGTATTTTTTCGCGTTTAATCGTAATTTTGTTTACTAAAGTTTTTTTAAAACTATTATTATATATTTTTTATATTTTTTTAAAATTTTTAAATAAATAAAAATATTGTTAAAATAAACAAATATAAATTTATTTAAAAACTTTTGGAATATTATTATTATTATATATTAAAAAGTTACCGGAGTATTACGTAGTTTTTAAAATATAACCGTATATTTATATAATTTATAAACCGTTTGTATAACGGTTTTTTATTTTTTTCTTTTTGTTATTTTAATAATATAATATCCGTTAAATATATCGAATATAATAAATTATCGGGCTTAATTAATGTTTTTTTTTATTATAATAAAAAAAATTAAAAAATATCCGTTTAAAATTATAATTACGTTTAATAAACGATAATTTATTATTATTCGTTATATTAAGTTCTTTTTTTTATTTCGGGTTTATTTTCCGTTTTTTATTTTTAATATTAATAAAACCGGGTAATTATATAATAATTTTAATTCGCGTATAAACTTTTGTTTTAAGTTTTTTTATATATAATTTTATAAAGTTTTAAACTTTTCCGGGCTTATATAATAGATTTAATATAATTTAAATTCGTGTTTTTTTTTTAGTAAAATTTAATAATTTTAAAATCCGTGTTTAAATAACTTATTTTTTTCCGGTGTTTTAAACAGGTCTTTATATTATAAATATTTTTTTAATATTTTGATTTTTTCCGTTGTTTTTTATATTTTGTTAATATTTTTAATATTTTAAATTATCGTTTTATTTTTTTATCGAATTATCGGGTCGCTAATTTTTAGTTATTTTATTCCGAAAATAACGTCGTAATTAAAAATATTTATAATATCGAATATAATTTGTTTTTTATATTTTTGTATTAATATATCGAATAATTTAGTTTTTTTAAATATACGACTATTATTATAACTTGATTTATTCCTATTAAATATTATAATTTTATATAATTTGTTTTTATATTTTTAAAATATACGATTTTTTTTAACAATTTGAAATAAAATAAAGTCGATTTCGGATCTTAAGTTTATTAATATCCGATATTTTTTTTTATTATATTTTATTTCGATTTTTATTTATTTTTGTAAACTATACCGTATTTTTTATAAAATTTTTATATTTTCGGTTTTTTATCGTTTTAATAACAAGAACTGTTTTTATTTTTTAATTTCGTATTTTATAAAGTTATTTTTTAAATTTTTACTTTTATTATCGTATATTTAGAACATTTATTATTTATATACTCGTATTATTATTTAATTTAACAACTGTATTATTATTATATAGTTTTTTTTAGTTATAATAATTTTAACGTTGTTTAAAGTATTAATAAAACGGGGGTTTTTTATTCCATAAGTAGTAGTCTAAAGTCGAAATATAAGTTGTACTTGTTAGTTTCGTTATTATAAATATATTTTTTAATTATAACTAATCTATTTATAAAAATATATAAATATTTTTTATAAATACGGGGTATTTTATTATATAATTAAATTTTATTATATAAACAGTTATAAAGTTTATATTTTTTAATTTTATAATCTTTTTTTAATAAAAGTTTGAATTATATTACGTATAATTCGCAAATTATAAAAATATAGTATATATATCTTTTATTTATAATTTTCCTACTTTTGTTTATTTCTAGGTATATATTACAAATTTTAAATAATGTTGCGTAAAAGGATTTTTCGTTGTAATTATATAAGGTTTTTTTTTTTGTTCTTTTTTTTAACTATTAAAATCCTAGTTAATTACGTTTTTAACTTTTTAATATTATTTATAATAATAATATCGTTTATAAAACATCTAATATATTTTTTTATATAAAGTCCGGGTTGTTTTTTTTTAACATTCTTATTATATAATTTATAATTTTTAAGTCGAATATAGTAATAATATTTTTAGTTAATTTATTTTATTAATTTTTTTAATTTAAAATAATATTTGTAAATTTTTCCGTTTAAATCGTTATAATTAAAACATTTTTTTTTATTTAAAATAAAACTGTTTTTTTATATTATTATATATAAAGTAACTGTTCGTTTTAATTCCGATTCTAAGTTATACTCGTAAGTTTTAATATTATCCGGAACGTTTTAAACTTTTTAATCGTTTTTATCGTTATTATAGATCTTTACGACTCGGGTTTTTCGGGTTTTTTACGCTTTTTTTTAAAAAACTCCTTTTTATTAATATTAAGTTGTTTTTTTTTTATAAACTCGGATATTAATATTTATAATATTTTTTTTTTTATATTAAAAATATTCTACGTTAAACATATTTTTTAATATTTGTTTTTATACCGCGTTTATTTTTAATAACTTTTTTTTTAAGTTTTTTTATTTTATTTAAGTTTTTTAAATTTTATACTTAATTTTCGTAATATTCGTTCGTTTTTTATTTATATATTTGTTAAACGATCGTTTATCCGTTATAATTACGTTTTTTATATATTTATTAAACGTTATTAGTTTGTTATTTTAATATATCTCGTTTTAAACCTAGGTTTTTAATTTATTAAAAAATAAAATAAACAATATTATTTCGGGTAATTTTAAAATAACTGTTAATTTTTTAAACTTTATTATATAAATTATAACGTTTTTAGTTTGTTTTAACCGATATAATAGTTTTTTAATATATTTTGTTTTTTTTTTATCGCCGAATAGGTTTTTTATATAATTCTCGAATCTAGAATATATTACGAAAATTTTTTTAGTTTTTAGTTTTCGTTCGTTTTTTATGTTTTTTAAATAATTTTTTAAAATAAGTTTAAACTATTCTAATATTATTTTTATTAAAAACTACGCTATTATTATAATTTTTTTAACGTTTGTATTAATAATACTAATATACTAGTTTATATATAGACGTATTTAAATAAAAAATAATTTAACGTTTGTAATTTTGTTATAAACTTTAAAAAATATAAGTTTAAATCTTTTAATATTTATTATGTTTATATTAAATACTCGTACCGTCGGTAGTAATATTTGTTTTAATTGTTTATTTGTTAATTTAAATAAGGATGTTATATTTTATTATAATAGTACTAGTTTTTTAATTATTTAAATATTGTAATCTTAAGTCGATTTTTCGTAAGTTTATATATTAGAATTAATAAAAAGTTTTTTTTTTTTCAAATTCTTTTTTGTTTAAATTTTCGTTATTAAAGTCGTTATTAAAATCGTTATTATTTAAATTTTTTAAAACTTTTTTTATAAACTCGTTGTTTAAAAGTAGTTATTATTTTATTTAAAGTTTAAAAACTAAAAATATAATATTTAGATTCGTTATTAAAATTATATTTTTAACTTGTTTTTATAATTGTTTTATAATAAAAGTATTTGTTATTATTTATTTTTTTATTTTTTATTTTTTAGTTTTAAGTTTTATAACTTATAAGTGAGTTTTTTAAAATATCCGCTTGTTAGTTTTTCGTAACTAGGGTATCTTTTAAATATACTTTTTAAAATCTTTTTTTTTATAATTTCCCGTTATTAAAACTTCTTTATACCGATATCCGTTTATTTATTTTAAGTTTTATTAATTAAAAAACTATTAAAATATAACGGACCTTTTATATAATAATATAAAAAAACGTACGGGGTTTTAATTTACAAGTAATAATAAGATCTTTAATAAATGTCCGTTAAAAAGTTTTTAAAATATTCTTTGTTATTTTATAATAAGGGCAATTAATTCTAAATAAAGAATATATTATTTAATAAAGAAATAAGTTAATAATTAAAAAATAAAAACGAATAACTAAATATAAAAAGAATTATAAAACTATATAAAATTTTTAATAACCGTAAGTTATAAACATTTTTTTATAATTTTAAATCAATTAAAATCTTTCTTTTTTTGTAATTTTAAATTAACTAAGATCTTTTTTTTCTTGTGATTTTAGATCAACTAAAATCCGCTTCCGGAGTTTAGCCGGGCTACTTAAATAATGTTAAATTATCCTTGTTGCATCGTAACAAACTCTTACAACTTTAATAATAATAAAATAACTTTTAACAGCTTTAAAGGGCCTAATTCTTTCAAATCTGCAGTAAAAAGTAAGAGGGGCAACACTATGAAGAATTTGGTAGCCAGCTGTGCCAGGCCGAAACGGGCCGATGGGTGCACCGATAGTCAAGACCAGGGTGCACCAATAGTCTTGTTCTAAAACAAGACCACCTAGACGTCTACAGTACATGCTGTACAGTATTACACCCACTTCCCAGATCCTGGAACGCAAAGACACGGTACCTTCCTGCCATACTTTTTCCTACACACTATGTCTCTAATTCAATCAGACTCTTGCTTAATTGAAAATCCATACGGAGTGAGAGCTGAAGCTGTGAACTGGTTTGATGAAAGGCGTAGAGCGGCTGTCTGACCAAAATGCAATACGGAAATATCCCGAAGGCTTCGTGTCCCGCCAACATGGTGAAAATGGTGAATAAACCAACGTCGCTACTCCATACATCTTAGGTAATTTTGTCTGGCAGTTTCCAGCGTCTCAAGTGGCTCCTGCAAAGCTTCTTTCGGTGGCATGGGGCGCATAGAAACCTGGAGGCATCAACCCTTCCCGAATATACGCACTTCTCGACTTCGGACGATCCACGTCCACGTCATTACAGATAGACGACGGATACCAAAAAGTACTCCCATACAAAAGGGGGGCGTTTGGGGTTCTGATATCTTGCATCGTCCGATCCTGCACCCCGGAACTAGTTTGGTAGTCCGTCTCTGTCCGTCGTATGTGCAAACCAATTAATTCGTTCGAACACTCCCTGCTGCACGCCATCAGTCGAGTCGTTGGAATTTTCAAAACAAACAGGACAGAACTGCTATAAACAGCCCGTGCGTATGGTACTGTACTGTACTACCTTCTCTATCTAGAACCCTACCTCGGCAGGCTACCGCTTTCACCCTACACGGAACCCCGACCTGCCCCGACCTGCCCCGACCTGCCCAGAGAGATCACGCGGTCGGTCCATTGACTCGGCGGTTCCGCTGATCTTATCCTGTTCTCATCATGACTGAGAGGGACGTCCAGTAATTAGTGGCGCACACATTCCTTTGCTTCCTTCTATATTCATAATTCCTGCCGTACCTGTCGGCCGTGGCTGTGTCCGTGGCAGAGCCCGTGGGACTGGGACGTGGACGCCTCTACGACTGGCCCCCGTCACAGAGACACCGGATCCTCCACATGACGGTTCCACATATATGATATGACGGCCAGACTGGGCCTGTAGAGGCCCGGCACATTGTCGTTGACTAGCGACATGGTCAAGTTGGCCAGCTATTAGAGCTAAGAGTCGGGGCGGCAGCGCTACGGTGCCCGTCTTGAAATTAGGATGCTTGAACGGCCCAATCGCAGCGCGCTACGGCCGAGGGCCGATGCACATCTCGAAGCACGACATCGCTCCATCCCCAGCCTGAACTGCGGCCACCAGGAAATCTGCATCCGGCTGTGAGCGTGATGTGACGTCTTTTGGCTCCGGATGGCACAACGACAGTTATTGGCAGCCTCTCATATCCTACTTCTATATATAGGTCCTCATTTTCCCCATCGTGTATCGACCAAGTACGTTTCAACTTTCACTTGCTGCATTTCTAGTCTGGGACCAGGCTTGCAGTTGAAGCTACACTCCTTTAGCCCACCATGTTTCCGCAAGCCCTCGGGCCTGTTGGCGTCGTACTGCTACTTGGGAAACCTGTGTTGACTGCTCTCATCTCTAGAGCTTCGACCTCCGTTCACGTCCCGGCGGTCGTTCCAACGGAAGTTTCCCCTGAGATAGACCCGGACTTTTTAGGACTTGCCTTTGAGCAAGCCTCATTCCCGCGCTATGCACAAGACGATGAGGGCAATGTGAATGCTTTCTCGGTCAACTTGATGGACGCTGTGTATTCGAGAACGGGCGGAAAACCAAATATTCGTCTAGGCGGCACGTCTTCGGATTATGCGAGGTATCTCCCTGGCCAGACTGCACCGGCACTACCCGTAGCCGAGGTGGACAATTATCAGGATATCGGACATACAACCATTGGGCCATCTTACTGGAATCTCACTAAAAATTTCCCTGGAGCCGTGTACGTTGTTCAAGTTCCTCTTGCAAATGCCAACATCAGTGAGCCGGTGGCATGGGTTCAATCAGCAGTAGATATTATCGGCACAGACAACATCTTCTCCATCCAGCCGGGAAACGAGGCCGATCTCTACTCCAACACGTTCACAGGTGCCGGCGGCATCGCGCTACATCCACCGAAGTACCAGGGAAGGCTCAATAATGCGACGTATGTCGGTAATTGGACGAAGTATGTGTCGGCGATCAAAGCCGCTGTGCCAACTCTGCCGTCTGGACGCTACTTCACAGCCTTTGACACGTCTGCATATTTCGGTGCCAATGTGGCTGCTAATGCATACGTGTTCGCGGTGGACACGTGCTTCGGTCTAGGCATTGACGCCGACGGCGTCGTCAAGGAGGTCGCTGCCCATTATTACCAAGGCAGTGCCGGAACGGCTGCCACGCTCGGGAGCACACTAATGAATCTCACGATTACTCACACTCATCTTGACTCGCTGAGAGCGCGTATCAATTGGCTGAGCGCCAACAAGCCTGAGATCCGATTTGGTAAGGAGTTGTCCCCATCATTAATTCCTCTTACTGGGAGTTTGTTAGTTGCCCATTTCTCACTCTTGGAAATTTTATGCGTATACAGACGATACTTGGTCAGGGTTACTAACATGGATGGGGTAGTGTTGGATGAAGTGGGCAACTCGCTGCAATCTACACACACGTATCCGTACCAGGCACGTCTAGGCTCGGCCCTATGGCAAGTAGACTTCTACCTGTACAGCATGGCCATCGGCGTCGCACGCATCAATTACCAGCAGATTATGCGTAAGTGATCTCAACCATCACCATGAGACTTCTCAGGAGTTCAATTTCAATTACAGTCATTAACTTATTGTCTTGTTGGTAGATGCGGGCTATGACATGTGGCTGCCTGTCGCGAGCGCGGGAATGCAGGCACAAGTCTTCTCAAACTACTACTCGCAGCCGTTCTTAGCAGATTTCATAGGTAAATCTGGCACGACACGTGTCTCGCAGCTCTCAGTTGATGCGAATAATGTCGGCGTATACGCCGCTTACGAAAATGATGCGCCGAAGCGTATCGCAGCCGTGAACTTGAATTATTGGAACCAGACGTCCTCAACAGAGGCACGCGGCAGCGTTATATTGCAGCTCGAAGTTCCCGACAATGTACAGCAGGTGACGGTATATCATCTGAATTCACCGGCGGGCGCTGGCGCGACAGCGGATACCATTACGTATGGTGGCAGCCAGTGGACATACGCGAGCCTAGGCAAAGAGGTCAAGAGCGTCCGAAAGGATACTCAGACGGTCGCTGTAGTAGATGGCGTTGCTAGTGTCACGGTTGCTAGCAGTGAGGCTGTACTGGTCCGGCTTTAGGGAACATGGAGAAATGACTGGTCATAATAAAAGAGGCGTGTGATCTGAAAGTCTTCAAGTGCTCCAATCAAAATTTTCAAGAATCATGTGAGCGACTTAAATGTGAGATTCGGCTGAAATTCGAGCCTAACTTGCATGTCCTGTATTGATGAATGCCGCCTCATCCGGAGGCCTTATCACGGGAGGATTCCAGCTCAGTCAGCCTGTCTGCAAGGTACGAGCAAGGATGCTGGCATTGTCGCCGGGCTTGCTCGCTCGCTCTACACTACATTGTGATTTCTTCGTGCGATATGTAAGTTATAGATCTGTCTACTCGTTTATGCAGCTTATCACTGGGGAAAACAATGAATGGCTAGTGGTCTTTGGGGGTCACAGGGCAGCCCATCTCAGCTGACACAGGTCTGTGAGATATGTACCAATGCCAAGATGTTAATAGCGCGCGAAGCGTTGGAATAAACGTGTCGTGGAGTAGTTTGCTCTTCGTTCATTGGATTTCTCAACGTAGTGCTGTGAGTATCTACAACCATTATGCTTGTATGTATATGCCTGATTTAGTCACTCAAACTGCCTAATATTCAGCTTTCTAAGCCCAGCAGATACATTGTATTTCATAAAACACGGAGTGGCATCACAAATGTAATGAATTAGTTATTGAAGAGCCAAGATGCACAGGCAGCGACGAGACCTACATTGTTCACTATTTGGAGGAGTGAAGGGAACTGTTCTCAATTTACCAGAGTAGGAAGTGTGTATACTGCGATCGTCGATAGAGTACCTAATCCGGCATGTCTGTAGATAGAGATTACGCTATGGTTGGCTGCCAAGAAGTCCATGACAGACTGCCGGGAATTGAGCGCTCAGTTTGCCCGTTGAGCTGAGCCCGTACCAGAAAAGTCGTCGCCCCCGCGCTGCGTCATTGACATGTATGACGCAAGGCACTTTCGCAAAAGATCTGGAGATATGCAAGCGATATGCCGAGAGAGAGAGAGACAGATAGACAGGCCTAGACCGTAGCATAGGCACACTCCAACAGGACCCGAAACGGATGTCTGGAACTCGTGTGGCTGAAAACTGGCGGAATGCTGCATTAGCAGCCGGCGAGGCCCCAACGATTGAATTAGATATCTACTCCGTATGCAATGCAGAGAGCGTGGTCGCCCTGCCGAGGACGCTACGAGATTCGGAACAAGTCTTAAACGCCGAATCAGCCTTTGAGAGAGACGCTGCACGTGTTCAGGGGTGGAGTCGCTTCGGATATCCTCGTTTCGGCATTAGTAGCGTAATTGAACCACCTTTCTGCACCTCTGTAGGCATCTCTTGTGGTAGTAGTCAGGTTGTTCTTTTAGTCGCTAGATTTGGCAAGGAAATGGTGTGACAGGAACTACTTATCTGCATGCTAGAGTAGCATTAATAATACTATCCTAGAACACTGCATGGCGTCTAGCCCAGGCATGCCTGCCTAACTAAAGATTTTAGGGCAAGCAACTTGTCAGAGAAATTCATATGATAATCACTGAATCCTCAACATCTTCACTGCGCAGATTAGAACTCTCGTTCGCTTCATTACCTTTTCGTAGGCAGTTGAATCGATAAGCCGTAAACAGACAAGTATTCGCAGAGTCAATCCAATTGCCTTGATTGGGCTCATGTGGCTTTCAGGGTCCAATTATGTGGGGTTTGGGATAATGACGTACAGCTACGTCATTATCCCGGCTGCTTGTTGATCTAAGGCACCGCTAGCGGGACAGTCAAGGCGCCCCCTTCCTGTTCAACCCAATTTCTCTTCTGTGGTCGAATTGAGCAACTAGACGTACATGATATACGCGGACACGATAAATCACACAATATGATGACGGTTTACCTAACCCTCTCCTGCAATAACAACTGCGTTAATACGATGAAGTCTCACACTGCAATAACAGTGCTCTTATGCCCAGTATTTTATAGGCATCTCAGCTCAACCCCACCAACTACCACCTAGTACAGACAGCAAAATCTCTTTCAACAGGATATAGCATGATGTAATCAATCACCAGTACCAGTCACGCTCTTCTAAAATATGGCCTTTCGGAACAATACTACATATATTTAAACAAACATGAGCACATCTGCGTACTTACGCACGTAGCTGGTTGCAAGCGGGTGAAAAGACAGGTATAATAGAGTTGTGTTATACATGTATGCGCTCTTGTTGCTTTATCTGGGCCTGGTAGGTGGTCCCGGTTCTGGGCCTCGTCATGTCCGTTCTAGTGCACCCAGTTGGCATTACCCACCTACTCGATACTATTATTCAACTATCGCACATGTTGCCAGTGTGCGCGCGTGCATACAGCAGTTGACATGGAGAGCAGCTAGAAAACCATGGTTTCAATGTCTGGTCTGTGGTTGACCTGCCTCACTTCTAGTCCTGCTTGGTGCTACTTCTCCATTTACACGACATAGCTGGTCCAAGCATGATCTTTGAGGACTAGGTTTTACTTGCGGATCGAACGTAGCACCATGGTTTATTTCTTTTGATCGAAGTCATATCTCTAACACAGCATTTATCTTGAGAAAGCCCCTATTTGCTGTTTTCAGAGATGTGGCAAGATACCTACGCTTGCATGAATATACAGAAATATATTTTGTACATAAGTGCCCTATGTGTACCATTGTGAAAGACGTTAAAGATATTTCAGAACAAGTTACTCAGTTTCTGACCACTTGTATCTTAGGTAGTACTAAACAAGGATTGACTAGTGGAGACTTTGTGATACTGTAGGTACATTAGTGTGCATACCAGATTTCAAGAAGTTTTAAGTATCTGGGAAGTGGGAAGCGGGCAAGCGGCTATGACGCTAGATAGGACTGGGAAATGCCTAGTGGATAGGCATCCTTAAAAGCACATGCAAGGATTTAGGTATGACCTAAGGCTCTCACCCAATTGCGCCTAATGCTATGGTGCAGGTGCTGAAAGCAATACATCATCACCTAAACTGGCCCCAACCAAGTAGACAGAACTCTCCAGTCATACCCCCCCGTCCCGCTTGCACGACGCCGGCACGTTTCCCTGCTTTCTACTCTTCTCTTGTCGATTTTTAATCCAAGAGACCCCCTGCAGACGATTCCAGCCCAGCATCAACCATACCTACTTTATTTGTTCTCATAGAATCCATCTCCCCAGATTCTCCGTTGTCGCCATAATTCTTCTCGTAGCCCCAAGATTGCTACGCTCCTCCTCGATACGTTGCCATACACATCAGCCAAAGCTATTTGGGAACATCTACACCTCAGCCTCACATTATTGCTACCTGCTAGTACATATTTATAATACTCACACAAAGGTTTCCTCCTGAGTTGCCTCCTTTTGGTCCACGGCAAAGAGAAAGTGTCCAGTAATCTACACGTCCTCGACAACCTAGTCGCATCTTGCTTCGCTTTTTCCACTTCGCAGGCCGCAACTACCAGCACAAAACTCAAAATCTCCCACAGCCCCGGAGGCTCTTGCTCTATCATCTCTACACATGCGCTTTTGAAACGCCCGCCATTCCTCCTCGCAAATAATTCAGAGCAGCTGCGCTTGAGCCGCAGTGGCCTGGTTCCTGCACTGGTGACGTTTGGACGTAACCTTAGCTGTCATCAGCCGCCCGAGACCACCCGCCCCGAGTGCCCGCGCCCCGGTGACGTCGGTCTCCTCCAACCAACACCATGTCTACAATCCAGCAGCTGAAGAATTTTATCCGCCATGGTATGCACGCCTGTCTCATCATCGATTGCTATTATCGTTACCTCCACTCGCTAGTCCTGGTTGATTTGTCGTTGACCTGTCGTCTCCTTCCCCTCCATTTTCTTCTATCACACTCTCGGCGTTGTGCGTTATGCAGTAGCCTCCGTGTCCCCGTGTCATTCATGTTCCTCGTTTGGCCCGTGGATCTACAGTCCTTCTCTGTTTGCTCTAGTATAGTGACATCATTTGGCTGATTCCCCAAATAGGCAAGCAAGCCGCCAGGGTTAACTACGACGACCCTGCCAAAGCACATGACCATTCTCCTCCGTCTGCAGCGCAGAAAGTCATGGCAAATCCCACAGACCCAGGCGGCCTTGCTGGCAAAGACAAGAATGTCCTCATACCCGACGCCTACTCTGTCCAGCCTGGCGACCTCCATAATCGCGTCGCCCAGGCCGATGGCGTAGCGGCTCACCACGCCGGGGCTCATCAGAATGCCTCGTCACGCGATAAGACGAAAAAGGTTCCTGATCCTCATGTTGCTAAGATCATTCAAGAGGAAAATGAGAACCGATCAAAGTTTCCTAAATATCCCGGCTTAGAGCGATGGGAGTTGGTCGAGAAGATGGGCGACGGCGCCTTCAGCAACGTCTACCGCGCGAAGGATCGGCAGGGAGACGCTGGTGAAGTCGCTATCAAGGTTGTTCGAAAATTCGAAATGAATAACATGCAGGTTAGTTTTCTTGCGGTTGATTACTGCTTATCGACCAAGAATTTCCTTGTTCGACTGTCATCGTCCCCTCTTCTCTCCAGTCTTGTTTTCCTTTACCAACGAGGCGGTCGCGCTATTAGGGCAATAAACATTTGCATCCGGATTTCAAGAAGGTCCCGAAAGCTGTCGAGGTGCGAAAACTATCTTTCCTTTGTTCGAAAACACTGCCATTATTACCATGCTGCTCGTTCGCTTCATCTAAACCATAAGTCTGGCGCATCGTGTGTTATCATCTTCCGTGATGAAACCCGAAGCCGACTGTTTATGTTCACAGACTAATATGCAAGATAGAGAGCAAACATCTTGAAAGAAGTCCAGATCATGCGCCAGCTTGATCATCCTAATATTGTCAAACTCGTCGATTTCTCGGAATCAAGGCAGTACTATTACATCATACTGGAACTTGCGCCTGGTGGTGAACTGTTCCACCAGATTGTTCGTCTCACATATTTCAGCGAGGACCTGTCACGGCACGTCATTCTGCAAGTGGCCAAAGCTCTTGAATATCTACACGAGGAAATGGGTGTTGTCCACAGGTAAGAAATTTCCGATTTGTTCTTCCGTCATACCACCGATACCCCACTATCGCAGGCAGTGTGCGCTCCGTCACCAATAGTTTCGGCTCGCACCGTGTGCTGCCTCATGGCTCCTGTGACGTCAAATTTCTAATTGCGGCTATAGGGATATTAAACCCGAGAACATTCTCTTCCGTCCTATTCCTTTTGTGCCATCAAAGGTTCCAAAGCCAAAGCAGCCTGGTGATGAGGATAAGGTCGACGAAGGCGAATTCATCCCCGGTGTAGGGGCGGGCGAAATAGGTCAAATCAAGATTGCCGACTTCGGACTATCGAAAATCGTCTGGGACAAGCAAACGATGACACCGTGCGGCACCGTCGGTTACACCGCCCCAGAAATAGTCAAGGACGAGAGATATTCTAAATCGGTCGATATGTGGGCTCTAGGCTGTGTGCTCTACACTTTACTCTGCGGCTTTCCGCCATTTTACGATGAGAGTATTGAAGTGTTAACGGAAAAGGTGGCAAAGGGTCAATTCACTTTCTTGTCTCCTTGGTGGGATGACATCTCGAAATCTGCTCAAGATCTCATCAGCCATTTATTAACCGTCGACCCGGACAAGCGTTATACTATCAAGGAGTTTTTGAGTCACCCATGGATCCAAGGATCCGGCCCGACGCCCCGTGATGAGAGGAAGCTAGTAGATTCGGATCGTCTCCGCGCCTTCGACGCTTCGAAGTTTATCGATGGCGAGAGGCGTATGGATTTCCGGTCCCCTGGTGCCGTGAACCTACGTGAGATTTTCGATGTTGGCTACTCTGTTCATCGCCAAGAAGAAGAAGCGAAGCGGAGGAAGCAAGTTGGACCGAAAGCTGGAGGTCCGTCTCGTTTAACCAATCTCAATGAGGAATTATCGGAAGAGGAAACCCACCCCGATGGCCAGCACGCCGCTAAATCGGACGATCAACAATTGGAAACTAGCATGCGCAACACCAATCTGGGTAAGGACCAGGAACGTGGTCGGGAGCGTGGTCGCCAAGGGGATCGTCAAGGAGAACGCCAAGCAGAACGCCAGGGAGATCGAGAACGGGAAGCGCGGGGCTACGGCCAGCACAGTGCCGCTGTCGCACAAGCTGCTCGCCAGCAAGTTCGCGATCGCAACAAACAGCGAGGAGCCTTCGAATTGAACCTCGACGGAGCAACGCTTCTGGGACGGAGAGCCAATAAGCCTGCTGCCAGTGTGGGCGGCTTTTAGACAGCATGGTGACTCGTCTTTTTAGACTTCGTGTACAGGTGTATCGTGTACGATGGATTGCGCAATACGTGATCTGATAGTTTACTAGAGTTTGCTCTAGTTTTACAGCTTCAAGGCTGTTGGTTGGGAACATGACATAGCATACGTCGGCTCAGGCGCCGTATCGGTCTGAATGAGCACACATCATGGAGTTAATGGGTCTACTTGGTATCATTGTATGCGCCATTATACACATAAAGGCCGGCGTTCAATGGGGACTTCGTACCAATCGGCTGGTCATTCCAGACGAGTTGAATTGAAATTACCACATTTGCATCCCTTGACACCAACTTATCTTGCAACTTCCCCCTATGTGCAGATTGATACACCAATACTGTGAGACAAGTGTCATAAAGGTGGCTCCGCCATAATTACCTTGCGCTGCTTAGGCATGCAATTTAGACTACTTTGCTAATGGAGCCGGAACATTGGCGAATGTGTTTCATTATTGCGGCTGTCTGGACCAGGCCTTAGAAGCTGGTGGTTTTACTTACATATATCCAAGGTGAAGTCTTCAATATTAGCCACCCCTAGATAATGCCTCCCCCTTCCCATGAGGAATTTACGATAGATAGCTGCGATACACCTAGATCTATCTAATTTACATTTCCTTATTGACAGAGTAGCAAGGGATCGAGAACATACTATATTGTCTAGACAAAACTCATCTACGGCGCACCATCTGTCCTTCGCGACCTTTTCCCCATCTCATCGACCGATCTCATAATTATTTTTCACACTTGCTTACAAAACGCAATGGACTGACCCAACATCTTATAGATCTTGAACAGCAAGACATCATAAATCCCATCGCTCAAAGCGCCTTATTCTATATTCCGGTAGTCGGTAGTCGCCAGCCATGGCGGGCCTCATGCTCCCAATCGCGCCGGTGATAGCGCACCTCGTGGCACGGCACATGAGCGAAACGGGCGCATGCGTCATCGATCTGCCGGCAGCCGTCCCAGAGCTGAGCATGTGCAGCCAGATCCAGATCCGCGTGCCCGCAAACCACGCCGTCGAGCACCAGCCCGACTCGATATGTATCAAGCCGACGCCGCCGGCCCCTAAAGATGCCCCTGCAGACAAGAATCCGCAGAAGACTGAGCAGCCACCTCCCGCGCCGCCAGGTGACGGACACCGCGATGAGCCTTTGCAAGCGGCAAAGCCGCCGCCGCCGCCTCAGAGCTCGAAACCCGCGGACAAGGGTTGTGATGAGGGTGAGGGTAAACCTGAACACGAGAGTGGCCATGAACAGGGGCCGGAGAAGGAACATGGACAAGAACTTGTGAAGGGGGACACACCACCGGAGCAGGGCGGTCCGGCTGGGAATCAGCCACCCCCTGGCCGAGGTCCCAATCAGGGGAAGATTCCTCCTTCTGGCGAGCCTCTTCTGCCGTGGGCTTCTCCAACGGCTATTGTGGAATCGCCGCCGCAATCCGCCGGACCGGGTGGGAAAGGAGGCGAAAGCAAGCTCAGCAGCTCTACTACAGGTCCTCCTCCCGTACCTACATCGAAACTTGAATCATCGACTAGACCTCCATCATCGTCATCATCAGGAACAATATCGTCTCGATCGTCTACACCATCAGATACACACATCCCACCTAAGACTCCATCGGCAAGATCTTCATCGAGACGCTCATCGTCTACAACTCCATCCTTCACAACTTCATCTACAACCCCACCAACTACACGCCCAACTCCTACAGAGCCAGAACAAACAGTAATCGTCAAAGTGTCGTCCGACAGCTCGACACCTCCGGCCCCAACTCCAACACCGGCAAACACACCACCGCAGCGTCCTCCGCGTCCATCGCCCTCCACGCCGCAGCGTCCCGAGGGCCCACCTGAGGAGATTCAGCCACCTTCACAACCACCAGCGCAACCACCAGCCCAGCCGCCACCACCACCACCATCTGCACCGAATCTCCACCCTCCCGAGTCCTATCCATACTCAACCCAGGGACCGAATTACTGCGACTCCTCGTACGCCAAGATCGACGTATCGGAAATCACGGGCGTCGACCCGCACGCGTACGGGCAGTACCTGCGGTTGCTGGGCGATGATCTCGGGGAGTTGTTCATGCCTGGTGCGGGGCTTCCTATCCGCGACGTCGAAACTCACGATGATCTCTAAAACCGTGGTTTAAGTGAGCATGAAAACCGTGGTCTCGAAAGCCGTGATCTCAGACATAAATACTCGCACCCCATGCGCGGCAAAATCGAGCAGGCGAAAGCGAAGTCGAGCTACAGCCGCGGTCTGGTGCACGAGTACCGCGTGCGCTGCGGCGTGGCGTTACCCGAAGCCCCAAGTAATCCTAATAATAAGGGTCAGCAGCAGCCTGCCCCTGCAACGTTCCCAGACTTCCAAGGCGGGAAGGAACACGCCGCGGTGCCGGCGCGCGGACCCCGCGCGTGTCTGGAGACGTGCGAGCGCGAGGCCATCGCGCATGCGGTCACGGGATTGCTGAGCGAGTGTTTGGGGGTGGCGTATCGTGGGCTGGGGAATGGGATGGGGTTACTGCGCAGACAAGCTGGGGGTGCAGATAAGGAAGGGGATGGGGAAGGGGAAGGGGAAGGGGAAGGGGAAGGGGAAGGGGAGTGTCGTTTCTGGAGCGGCGATTCGAAGAATTCTGAGTTCTTGCCCGTGCATACGTTGGAGGAGGAGGAGGAGGAGGGCAGGGTAGAAGGGGAAGAGGAGTTGGGGAGATGGCAGGTTTTTTATATGTAATACTTAATATTTTATCTACACTAATTATTCGGGAGGGCTTATCTACTTAATTCTTAACTCTTATTCTACTTATTACTGTCCTCTGGGAGGTTGGAGGTTTGTGGATGTATCCCATAGTATTGATGTGCTTGCTCGCCTGTGCAAAATTCAAGTGCTCTGAGATATTGGATTAAAAAAGTACGCCTGCTGTATGCATGTATAATAGGCAAAGAAGGAACAAAAAAAGCAAAAAGGAATCGAGGTCTTACATAGGACGTCAGGCGCTTTAGGACAGAGCGAGTCAAATGCCCCAGCTGCAAAGCAAAGTTTTGGCTTTTACCTGGCCTCAACCGGAAAACCCTCGGTTAACTTTGAGTAGTTTATCCTGCCGACTACTTTACCGCTAGACCACGGGGGCCTATTGGGAACGTCTGTTAGAATGGGAGGGCACTCTAATGACTTATATCCCCCGTACTAGTAGGTACTGTAGCCTGCCAGTTAGGCCTGGTATGTGAAGGCAGGTACTGAGTACCGTGCCTACCAGGCCAGAGATGTATCAATCAAATCAGGTGCTAGTAGCTCAATTACTGTATGTTGATCTGTGTGGGTGGCTGGAAGGGTGCGTATATAGTTTCAGTTATAGGTCTCAAGCTTGGTGATCCTATCACGATCACCGTGGACGTGAAAGGGCAAACCTTTTTCTGCGTTATAATTCTCATAGCGTATACTCGTTTCTATATATCATGCGCTCCCGAAGATGCGTAGTATCATGTCTTCTAACAAGATCCCCCCAAACTCCCTGCCTGTGACAACGTTACATATTCATAATGCCCAAGATGGCCAACCAACCAACCAACCAATCAATCAACCCAGTCTACAAACCCTCATCCAGTCTTCCTCAAGCTTTCTTGATCAACCTGTCCATCCCCAGCAGCAAAGAGAGGACCAACAAGTTCAGCTAAGTGTGCCCAACAAGCCCAGCCTGGGGCGCATTATCAGGATTGATATCCGCACCCGCGAAGCCCAGCGCCTCGTTCCACGCATCCGCAGTCGAGGCGTCCTTCGCCCCACCACCAAGAGAAGCCTGCGCGTCCTGGCAGGCGACGACGGCGTCGTCGGCGGCGCCGCACACGTTGACCAGCTGGTCGCAGATGCGGTTGAAGATGATGTTCGGGTTCAGCGCCTCCTGCTGGCCCTTGTTGACCACGGGATCCTGCGCCTGGAACGTGAACTCGCCCGCCTTGCGCCCGTTCAGCGACTCTTCGAACTTCACCGTCGGCGTGCAGCTCCCGAAGTCGAGGCCTAGTGATGAGGCTTCGAACCCGGCGAAGGTCCCTGTCACAGGGTCGGAGACTGCGCCGGCTCCGGTTGCGGTTCCGGCTGCGGCGCCGTTGTTGGATGCACTGCCGCTATTGGAAGCGTTACCGTCATTACCCGAGCTGCTGTTGGTTCCGGAGCTACCGCTGTTTCCAGAGTTGCCATTATTTCCAGAGCTACCACTGTTTCCAGAGCTACCGCTGTTTCCTGAGGACGACGCGGCCGTGGTCGTGGCCGCTGCTGAAGTCGTAGCAGCAGAACCACCGCAAGTGAAGACGGGGGCAGTAGTTGTAGTCGCGGTGCCAGCATTGCTGCCATCGTTATTGTTGTTATTGTTGTTGCTACTGCTGCCATCATTACTACTGCTGCTTCCATTGCCGTTGTTGCTGTTAATGCTACTGCCATTATCGTTGCTGTTATTGCCGTTATCATTGCTGCTGTTTCCACCATTATTGTTGCTGTTGCTGTTATCACTGCTACCAGTGTTCGAGTTGCCACTATTGCCACTACCGCCGGCCGCGGCTCCGTTAACGGTAAAGTTAGAAAAGCCCTGTGCGGTCATGACGTCGGCCACGCTGAGGCCGTTGGCGTCGAAAGGAGATTGAAGCGAGCTCGCAGAGTTGGCGTTCTCGGTATCGGAGCCGGTAACAGCGGGATCGACTAAGGGAACGATCCCTCGAAGCTCTGTGGTGGCGGGTAGAGACGCATCGCCACAGATGTTTGGGACGCTGACGGCGAAGGGATTGAAGTTCTGCTCGGCGGCGACTAGGTTTTGTGCCGCAGCGATGACTTGAGGATCGTTGCCGAGCGTCGACACGATCTGATCGGCGAGAGATAGCTTGGCACAGGGGTCCGCGGCGGCAAGCAGGACACCAGGAACCTGACCAGCCAGCGTAGGTGCCTCTCCAGGTTGGCCGAAGTTACTCAAGGCCGAAATATCGGCCACGGGGACTTGTTCCTGGCCAAAACGAGCCTCGGCGACCGCCAGCAGGGCAGAGGTAAGGGCCACTTTGGTATACATATTCGACCGCGGTGCCGATATGGTATGATGAGGCCAACACAACACTACTACAAAATATACACCGAGACTTAAGAAGAAGTGAATAAAACTATAAACCGGCTAGCGGTGAGTGCGAAAATGGGTATCCAATAAAAGAATGTGAAGAACAGAATAGTTCACAGAACCGTAGATAGAAAAGGAGTGGAAGTGTAGAGAAGTGAATGAAGAGGGAGAGGTCAAAGCAGCACAGACGGCGAAGTAAGGTATATGTAGAGCCAGCATACAATGCCTTGTCAAGTTTCTGGAGTCATCATTACCTCCAGGCATTCAACCGGTGCTAGGCGCCCACGAAGTCCCATGCGCCGATCATACTGCGATGCGAGACAGCGCTATCACGACTCATAAACAAAATTTAACAGTGCGTCTCACGGCGCCGGCTCGCAGCACACTACGAGCCGCTCCAGCGGCAAGACATGTACTGTAGCCCGGGCTTGAGACGGTGGACGGCCGAGAGTCTCCATGCTGTCTCGCAATGGTCATGGATGCGCTGCAGGGTTTGACTGGGCGCGAGCCCGGACACCACGTTCTCGAGTCCCGGGAAAGATCCCGAAAATCCCTTCCTGTTCCATGGGACATTTCATCATAGCTATCTTGCGCTGTTTCTCAGTCCCTTGTCAATAAGGTCGTAGAATACATGGGCAGTAGTCTTTAGAATAGCACTTCACTTCTTATCGTATCGAAGATCTGCCCAGTTTTTGTTAGCATACACGGTGGACCTTTCCTAATAATTGAGGCTATAAATTGGATAAACACACTAGCACTATGGCGTTTCGTTCGTTCTCACCACTGAGTGTGAATAACTTCAAGCCGGAGAAGCTGCATGCACTGTAGTACTGCCAACTATAGGCGGCTTGGACGCCATGCAAGCCATGCAAGCCATGCAAGCCATGCAAGCCATGCAAGCCATGCAACTTGCCATGATCAACTAGCTGGCATAATGGCTAGCAGCGACGATTCCAGTAGCAATCTATGAAAATGATGAAATTAAGAGACATTCTGAAATATGTCATAAATTACTAAAATGGTTCAAACGCGTACGGACAGATACTCTGACGTTTGCTCCCGTCTACGGACGAACTCATTGGCCGATTGTAGAATCCTCTGCAGTAATCTGGAGATAAAATTGCCAGAATGAGGCAGCTTTCCTATTCTAGGCCCCTCAAGCCCCCTGCATTAATTTAGCGAGACTAATAAAACACCTCGACCAGGGGTTCTTGAGACGATGCCGCAACCTCCGAAGTTTGAGCTCACTGTCGATCGTAAAGCCCTGACATGCCCCATTGATCGGATCCGATTCGTGTGGATTAGTTTCTTTCCCATGTCTCACGATATCCTCACCTGCAGTTCTCGGATACCCGCCTTCCATACCGACAAGTCATCTACGGCGCTTAGATGCTTGCTAATTCTAATTCTTTATCGGCATTGTACTCCGTACTGAGTCCGGTAATCCTATTATGACAGCCCGCTGTCAACAAGATTAAGCGCACCGAATATACGTGGCGGGAGCAAGACCCGCTTTGATGGTTATATCTGCGCCGCAAATTCAACAGCCTCGTCTTCGAGAGTCTTATCGCGTTTACTCCGCGATGTTTTTCGATTCGCACGTACATTTATAAACCAGCCATTAAAGCGGTTGACCTACTACTTCTTCGGCTGCTTCTTATTATGAGCACACTTAGAGATAATTAAACGTTGTCTAACACTTGCAGGACATAATATACTTGATTATGTGTTCGACTAATGTGGGGTTATAATTAACACTATATAACAGTTGTTAAAAAGTTATTAAATAACGTATTGTTTTATATATTTTTTTAATAAATATACTTATTATAATTTATATAAATTTATTTTTTTATATTATATTAATTATAATTAAAATATTAAATTATATTTTAATTTATATTTTTTATTATTTATTATATTTTTATTTAATAATTTTATTAAAAAATCGAAAAAAAAAATAATTTTTAATATTATTAATATATATAAATAAAATTAATTATATTATATTGTTATTTATTTTATTATATTATTTTATTATATTTATTTATTATAAATTTAATTTTAATTTTTATATTATTATAACGTTTTAAATTATTCGAATTATTATTTTTATTTTAATTTTATTAATTAAATATTAAAATTATTATTTTTTATTATTTTTTTATTTTTAAATTATATTTTTTATTATATTAATTATTTTGGTTTTTTTTTATTATATTTAAAAATATTAAATTAAATATTATATATTTATATTTAAAAATTTTAATAATTTACGTTTATTTATTATTATTTATTACGTATTATATTTAATTTTATTTATTATTAAAAATCCGAAAATTATTATTAAAAATTAAATAAAATTTTTAAAAATATTTAATAAAAATTAAATATTTTAAATTTAATAATTAAAAAATCAATTATTATATTATTTATAATATTTTTATTATTTTTAATTTTATTTTATTTTATAAATTTATTTATTTATAAAATTTTAAAAAATTTAAAATTAATAATTTTATATTTTAATAATTTAACTCGAATTTAAAAATTAATATATCTCGTATTATTTTTAAATTATTATAATATTTAATTAATATATTTAATATTATTTTTTATTTTAATTATATATATTTATTTTTTAATTATATATATATTATTAATAAAAATTTATTTTATTTTTTATATTAAAAATTTCGATTTTTATATTTATTTATTATTATTTTTAATATATTTATATATTAAATATATAATAATTAATATTTATTATATTCGAATTTATTTAATTTTAATTTTATATTATTATTAAAATAAAAATTAAATTATTATTCCGTATTAAAAATAAATTTTTTTAATTTAACGTAATATTTATTTAATTTAAAAAATTTATATTATATATTATTATTTTTAAACGTTTTTTTTATTTAATTAATTTATTTATTATTAATAAAATTAATATTTTAAAAATATATTATTTATTTAATTTTAATATATTTAATTATATTATATCGTATTTAATATTTTCGAATTATTTAAATAAAAATTTAAAAAATTATATTAAAAATTATAATATATTCGTAAAAAAAGAAATAAACCCGAATAAATATTATAACGGTTTTAATTACTTTAATAACTTGTATTAATAACAGTAGTTAATAGTAATAATTATAGCTTTAATAATTATACGTATTTAATTAATAAAGTTTAACTTCCGTAACTTATTAACTAATTATAATGGGGATAAAAAAACACGTTATTAGCTTTATAACTCCGTTTCTCTTTTTCCTTTTTATTTTATAATTAACTTATATTTTTAAAATTCGTTTTATAACTACGTTTAATTACCCGTTGTAATAAATATATTATAATTTTATTTTATATAAAGTTTATAAAATAATAAATAAAAATATAATATAATTTATTATTTAAAAAAATAAAAAAAAATTAAACGAGAATTAAAAAAAAATTTAAAAAAAAATATAATAAAAATATTTTAAAAATTAAATATAAATTAATAATTAAAATTTAAATTTTTTAAAAAAAATAATAATAATTTAATTAATTTTATTAAATAAATATAAAAATTATTAAATCGAATTTTTAAAAATTTATAAAATCGATTTATTAAAATATTTTTATATAAAATAAAAAATAATAAAATTAATATAATATTATAATTATAATTATAAAATCGTTTATTAATAATAAATAAATTTATTATTAATAATATATTAAAAAAAAACTATTATATTTAAAAAAATCCGGCGAATATTTAATTAAATTATTATATTTTATTACGAACTAACAGGAGAAAGACCCATTAGGCAAGCCTAGCGCGGGGCACAGCAACAGGATCACCAGAAGGCAGCTATAACTAAATAAATATGTAACTAAAGGGGCGCATAATTATATAACGTAATTAGTAAAATTAGTAATTAATTAAACTAATTAGTAATAATTAATAGGATTAATAAGTAATTATATTAATTAATAATCAGGAATAAGTAATAATAATTATTTAAATAAAAAGAAAAATAGTTTATATATTGAAAATGTTTTTTATATAATTATTTACTTTTTTCTCGTTATTTAATTTAAACTTTAATTAATTTTTAAAATCTAACTATTAAAAAACACTTTTTAACGATTTAATTTTTTATTATTATATTGTTTTAATTTATTTAATATTTTATTTTAAATATAAACTAATTTTAACTTTTATTAGAACTTATTTATATTTTATAAGTATTTTTTTATAACGATCGTTATATTTTAAATAACTTTATTTAAATATTAAATATTAAATAATAGCGGAAATACCCGAATCGATATAGTAGTTTAACAAAGTATAACGTAATTAATTAACTAATTTTAAAAACGTATTAATGTTTTAAAAAAAAAAAGATATATATATTATTACTTATATTATTAATTATAAATAAATAAAATAAGTTATAAAAGTTATACAATAAATTATAACGGTAGTTATTAATAGACTAACAAGTTCGATATACTGATTAATTAGATTAGAAAAGTTTAATAATAATAACGGAAAAATTCGAAAATTTTTAACGAAAATAAAAGTATATTTTAAATATTACGAAAGAAACTTTAAAACTAATTAAATTAATAATAAAAACGAGGTTAAAAAAGTAACCGATTAAATAAAAAAAGTTCTTTACGCGGTAGAATATTTAAACGGATTAGTACTTATATAATTCGAGTTAATTTTTAAAAATTATTTTAATAATGCTAATAAAGAAAACTAAGAAAACGAAATTAAAAAGATTTTTAAAAATTACGAAGTTTTCGAAACTAAATTTAAAAAAATGTTCGGAAATTTAGAAAAAAAACAACAAACTAAACGTAAACTTTTATTTATTAAACAAAAAAAATTAACATTTAAATATATTATTAAATTTTAATAAATAATAATAAAAATAAAATAAAATAACGATAATATTTTTATAACGTTATTTTATAACAGATTTAAAAAGGAAGTTTAAAACGAACTAATATAAAATAAAAAACCTGATAATTTTACGGAATACGTTGTTAAAGTAATTAAAATCAACAATCGATTTTATAAATGTAAAATATAAAAGAAAAATCGAAATAATTATATAATAAAGATTAAATTAAATATAAAAAAAAAATAATTAATATTTTATACGGGACCGAACTAGGACTTATAAAATTTAATATAATAAATAAATAAAGAAATATACGAAATAATTAATAAAACAATAAATTAAAAGATTTAAAAAATATCAAATGTTATAATTACGAAAAAAAAAAGTACTATATAAACTAATATCCCGAATTTAAACGTATTAAAAAAAATATTTAAAAAAAAACAAATAATTAAAATAAACTAAAACGAACATTAAATTAACATTATATATTTAAATATAATAATATTAAAGGTATTTAAAATTCCGAACGTATATAAAAATTATAAAACTTATAAATTAAAACAGTTTTATATCGAACATTTAATTATAATATATTTTTAAAAAACGATTTAATACGGATATATCTACGGGTAAATAAATAATTATAAAATATATTTAAAGTAAAAATATAAAACGTATAAAAATATTACACGATTTTATTATTTATATTTATATACGATTAGATTTTAAAAAACGAAAAAAACAAGTTATATTTATAACTAAAGCGGGAAATATAGTAAATATTTTAAAACTACTAGTTTATAATAATTAAACACTTTATTAACTAAGGATTAATAAACCGTAACGGACGAAAAAAATAACAAAAATATAAAAGATATTAATACCGATAGGTTAAAAAACTAGCCCGAAGGTAAAAAATACCCGGAATATAAAAACTACAAATACGAACGATATTTATATTAAAATTATATAAAATAACTCGAAAACGTAGTAATTAAAAACGTTTAATAAAAATATATTTAATATAATACGAAAAAAAAAACAAACTCGAAAAATAAAAACTTAAAAATATAATATAAAAAAAATTACACGATATTAATAATAAAATAATCGAATATATTTTAATTAAAATCTAACGATTAAATAATATTATAATCGTTAGAACTAGTATTTCTATTTAAAATTATACGAAAATAATCGAACTTATAATATATAATTATACGTATAATAGTATTATAATAAAAAAAAAATTTTTATAAAACTAGAATATTTAAAATATAACAGAGTTTTATAAATTAATTATTTAATATATCGATATAAATTATATTTTAAAAAAAAATTTAAAACGAATAGTTTTTATAACAAATTAATCGAAATATAATAATTAAACTATATTTATAAAATTAAATCGGATATTTAATAATTATAAAACGGGATTATAAACAAAAGTACGTTATATTTACCGAAGATTTAAAACGACTTTTTAAATATATTTATTTAAACGGAAATATTAAAAATTATAAATTAACATATTACGAGTAATACGTATAACAAAAATACGACTATTAAAAAATAAGAAAATCGATTAAATATATTTTAATATAAATAAAACTAATTAAAAAGTTAACGAACTTAGATAAACTAAATTTAAAAACGTTTAAGGAAATATTAAACGAGTTATTTTTCGAAAAAAAAAAACGCTATATTAACGCGGTAAAAACAAATAATACGAAAATTAAAAATTAAAAAACGAAAAAGGGCAGTTATAAAATATTAACGATTTATTTAATCTATTAAAATATAATTAAATAAAATAAAATTATTAAGATTAATAATTAAAAAACAACTATTTATTAATTTACGGTATAAAAAATATAAAATACGCGTAATAATTAATATTAATACGGTACGAAGTTATATTTTTCTACGAATCGTTAATTAAATAAATATACTATTTTATATAAAAAACGTTTTATATATATTAAAAAGTTTTAATAATAATCCGATAAAATATAATAACGGAATAATTAAAAAAAAAACTATAAAACTCCCGATTAATATTTAAAAACGTATAAAAAAATTTATATTTAATATTATTAATATCGTATAATATAATATAATTTTAAAAATACCTTAGTTATAAAAAAACAACTTATTAATAAACTAAAATATAAACTAATTTTAATAAGTTTTATTAAAAAAAAATAACATTTTTATTAATTGTCCGAAAAATAAAACAAATAAATCTATATATATATTAAAAAGAAATAATAATATTAAAGAAATTAAAAAAACAGAATTAATAGAATTTAAGTTTTGTTTAATTATTTAAAAATTTAAACGTATATTTAATTCTGATTTAATACCGGAAAAATATAAAAAGTTTAACGACTTGTTCGTAAAAAAGTATAAAATAATAATAAGATTACTAGAACATACGGTTTATAATTATAAAATCGAGCTATTATTAGGAGAACAATTAGGATTTTTTTTACTCTATTAATAAAACTTAGAACAATTAAAACTACTAGATAAATAATTAAAAAAGAACTTAAAAAAAAGAACTATTACACTTTTTATATTATTAATACAATATTTTATTTTATAAATATTAAAAAAACTAAAAAAAAATAACAAACTTAAATAAAAGTTATATATAAATTATAAATATTTAAATCGAATTATAAAAAAAGATCAAAAACCGATTTTATAAATTAATAAATTACGCGATAAATTATATAAAATAAAATAATATATTATATTTAATTTATTAAACGCTTATAATTAAATACGTATAATATAAAGATATAAATAGAAAATAGCATTTAGTATATTATACGGATTATACGAATGTTTAATTATATTATTTAAATTAACTAATATATTAACAACTTTTTAAAAAATAATTATTACAATATTACGAAAATTTATTAATAAATTCGTTATAATATATCTTAATAATATCCTGATTTATTTAAAAATATTAAAAAAATATAAAAAACATATTAAATAAGTTTTAATAATATTATAAAAAGTAGATTTATTAATATATTTAAAAAAAAGTAAATTTTACAAACAAAAGGTTGATTTTTTAAAATTTATTATTATTTTAAAAAAAGTACAGATATAAAAATCCCGAATTAAAACAATAAAAGATTAACTAATATTTTAAAATGTTAAAAATGTTAGATCGTTTATAAGCTATATAAACTATATACGATTACTTATTAAAAAGTTTGGTAAAATTGCGGCACCTTTTACGGACTTTATAAAAAAGGATTAAAAGTTTCGATAGATTAAAACCGAGTAAAAAATATTTAACGAAATTAAATAAAAAATATTTAACGAATTAATACTATAGTTACCGAACTTAGATCAAGAATATAAAATTAAAACCGATATATACGACGAATTAATAAACGGATAATTAAATTAACGAAACGATAAAAAACGTTTATATTTTATTATATTTTTTTGAAAAAGTTTAGTAAATTTGAATTAAATTATTAAATATATAATAAAGAACTAATAATAATTGTTTATATATTTAAAAAATAAAAGTTATATTTTAATAAAATAAATTATTTAATTAAAGTTTATTTAGATTATAAAAACTTTACAACGTTTATAACTATAAAAGAACTAAATAAATAATAAATATAATAAATAGAATTTTTATTAAAGTTTAATTTCGAGATTATATACGTAAAAAGAAAAGAAAATATTAAAGTTAACATTTTTAATCGAAAGTACGAATTAAAAAAACACGAAAAATAGAAATATACTAAACTATTACTATAGGAAAATATAAATAGTAATCTTATATTAATAATAATATAAGTAGAATTATTCCTTATTAAAGAATAAAAAAAACAATTATAATAACAAAATAACAACGGTAAAATTATCGTTTTAGTTATAATTAAAAAAAAATTTGTAAAAAAATTCTACAAATACCTACTTTATAAATATTAAAAGTTATTTAAAACTTATAAACGATTTAAACAATAATTTATAAAACCCGGAATAAAAAAAGTTTTTTAAAAAATAATTCGCGAATATAATATTTATAACAAATCTAAGGTAATAAAATATAAACTATATAAACTTATAAAATTTATCGAAATATTAAACAAAGTTTAAAAAATTATTGTTTTTAATTTTATTATTAAATTATTAAAATTATAAAAACTAATAATAAAAATAAAATACGACTTTATTTTAGTTATTATAAAAAGACTTACGAAATATAGGAAGTTTGTTTTTTATTTAAAAATTAGTTCAATAGAAGAACTCGTTTACGCGGTTATTTAAAACGTAATTAATTAATATAGTTAATTAGAAAAAATCATTATTAATAAAAAACGAATAATAGTATTAAAATATTTTTAATTATTTATAAAAGCGTTAAAAATTAAACATGTTATATTAATAATATATTATTTTTAAATAAACGGTTAAATAAAAAGATTTAATTAAATATTAAAATAATATTTACGAAGTTATATAAATTTTAATTAAAATAATTAAATCGAATTATTATTTATAACAAAATATACGTATAATACGTTAGTTAATTAAAATATAAAAATGTTATTATTTAAAATAAATTATAACTACGATTTAAAAAAAATTATAACTAATATAAATAAAATTATTATATTATAAAAACTTATTAATATAAAAAAGATTATAAATATATAAAAAAAATTATAAAAAAAGCTTATTATTATTTAATAATATACGAAAATATATTACGATAATAAAAAATTGTTAAAGCTTTTTTTAAAAAAGGGGCAAAAAGTATACTTATTACGGGGAAAAATTAAAACAAAAAGATTAAATAAGAAACTCGATTTTAAAAAATTAGAACTATTTAAAATCGTTAAAGTCTTATTAAATCTAAATTATCGATTTTTATTATTAAAAATAATACGGATATTTAAAATTGTTTATATTTTATTATTAAAATTAGTATTAAATAACGCTAAATTTAAAACTAGAATTTAGACCGAATTAAAAAAAAATATAAAATTAAAAAAATATTAGATTTACGTTAAACGGACGAAAATATTAAATATTTAATTAAATAAAAAAAATATTTATATATATATAATATTTAAAAGTTTATAAAATATTTAAAAAACGTAATTTAAATTATTACGAGTTTTTATTAATAATATTCCGATCGTTCGAAAATTACGGATTAAATAACTAGTTTATTTTAATTATATTTTAATTTATTATTTTAATATTACTAGTAGTTTGTACTTTAGTTACCGTTTCGGATTTTACCCGAGCTTTATTATTTAATTTATTTAATAACTAAAAGCCGCGATTTATTAAACGAGCACTTTTATTCCGATATTCAAGCCGTTCGGAACAAATTTTGTTAAAACAATTAAAAACACGCGATAACTCGTTTTTAATTTTACGTTTTTCGGAAATAAAGCGGTCGGATTTTTCGAAAAATTTTTAAATTATTAAAATTAATATATTAGTATTTTTATATATCTTGTTATAATATATATATTTTTTATAACGCGAAATATTTTTTATTATTATATATTTTTATTTATAAAATTTACACGTCGAATAAAATATAATTTCGATTTTTTTTTTGTTAATAAGGGTAGTAAAAATAACGCGACGTTAAATATTTAAAATAAGAATATTAATTTTAAAAATACGATTAGGTATAATACGAGTAAAACAGGATTTATTAAAAAGTAAAAAAACAAATATTTATTAAAGAAGTAATTATTAAAAACAATAATCTTAAAAAAAAGGTATAATATTACAAACTAATAAAAAAAAGATTTATTAAATAAGCTTAACGCGGGGCGTAATAACAGGATTATTAAAAAGTAGTTATAGTTAAATAAATATACAACTAAAAAAACGTATAATTATATAACGTAATTAATAAAATTAATAATTAATTAAACTAATTAGTAGTAATTAGTAAAATTAATAAGTAATTATATTAATTAATAATTAGGAATAAATAATAGTAATTATTTAAATAAGAAAAAAAGTAGTTTATATATTAAAAGTGTTTTTTATATAACTATTTACTTTTTTTTCGTTATTTAATCTAAACTTTAATTAGTTTTTAAAATTTAATTATTAAAAAAAACCTTTTAACGATTTAATTTTTTATTATTATATTGTTTTAATCTATTTAATATTTTATTTTAAATATAAACTAATTTTAATTTTTATTAGAGCTTACTTATATCTTATAAATATTTTCCTATAACAATCGTTATATATTTATTATAATTAAATTTTTTATTAAAATCGGAATTATTATATTAATTAATTTGTTATATTAAATTTATAATTAAAAAATAAAAAAGTTTATTTATAAATTTATATACGTTATATATAAGTTAATTATATATACGTTAATTAATTAATAAAATTATAATTATTAAATTATATATTATTATATAATTATAATTGAAAAATTAATTAATTTTATAAATTAATTAAGTTTAAATATAATTAATGTATTAAATTATTAAAGTAATTATTTATTATAATTATTTTTTTTAAAAAGAAATTATAAAATAACACGTTATAAAAATTAAACTTTTAATATATTAATTATTTTTTAATCGAAAAAAAAATCGGTCCGAGTTTTTATAATATTAATTATATATAAAAATAAAATTACGTTTTTTTTGTTTAAATTTTTATAATTTATTTTTTTTTGTTTTTTATAGTTTTATTTAATTATTATTCGAATAGTTTTTTTTAAATTTATTTTTTTTAATTATTTTAAATTATATTTTTAATCGTTTTAATAATTTTATTAATAAAAAATTATATTTATAAAATTATTATAATAATTTTAAAAATTTTTTAAAATTATACGCGGAATATTATTAATTATTAAAATTTTAATTTTTTTAATTTATTTAATATTATAACGTTTTTTTATAATATAATTTAAAATTTTTAATTTTTTCGATTTTTTATTTTTAATTTTTTTTTAAATTATTTTATTTTTTAATTTAATAACGAATTATTAAAATATAATTATAATTAATTTATATAATATAAATTAATCGATTTTTAATTTAAAATTTTTTTAAATTAAAAAATAATTAAACTTGTTTTTTTAATAATTTCGAAATATTAATATATAAAAAAATAATTTAATTTA
>MU390365.1:349-91585 GCA_022578715.1 Nemania sp. FL0916 | reverse complement strand
TATATATAAAGTTTTAATTTATAAATAATAATAAAAACTTAATAAATATCCGTTAAAAAGTTTTTAAAATATTTTTTATTATTAAATAAAAAATTAAATAATTTTAAATTTAAAAAATATATTTATTTAATAAAAACTATAAATTAAATTAATAATTAAAAAATAAAAACGAGTAATTAATTAAAAAAAAATCGTAATATTATATAAAAATAAAAAACGCTTTTTTTTATTTATTACGTTTTTAATAATCTTTTAATAATTTTACGGATTTTAATAATTTTTTAAATTTTAAAAATTTAAAAAATCTAGAAAATCCCGGGGATCCATGTCACGTGATTCTTTGGTCCGAGTAAGGACCCAGGTAAGTAGTAATTAAAATACGGGCGCCTGTCTTAGTAAGGCAGGCCTAAAGCAAACCCTAGATCGTAATAATAAGTTAGTTATAATAAATAATTATTTTAATAATTTAATATATAAATTATATTAAATTTAATTAATTTATAAAATTAATTATATTTATAAATTATATATTAATAAAGTTTTTAATAATTAATTAATAATATTTAATTTAAATAATTATAATTAAGTAATATTAAAAGAGTACTTTAATTTAATTAGTTAGGCACCTTCTGGGCTGTTTTAGTTTAATATAACTAGTTATTAAAATTTCTATAATATTACCCCTTTATTAATTATATATAATAGTTTTAATAGTTTTAATAACTTTAATAATTTTAATAATAATATAATAGCTTTAACAACTTTAATAACTTTAATAACTTTAATGGTTTTAATAGTTTTAATAGTTTTAATAACTTTAAAAAAGTCGAGCTAGTTTAAAAAGTATTATTCTTTTAAAGCAGTTTTAAACAAGTTAATTACTTTAAAAACAAGAATAAACACCTGATCCGTCGGTTACATATAATAGCCTTAATAGCCCTTATAACTCTAACAGCTTTAATTGCTTTAAACAGCTTTAAAGGGCTTAATTCTTTTAAATCTGCAGTAAAAAGTAAGAGTAATAAAAAGGGGCAACATTATAAAAATTTTAATAACTAGTTATATTAAGTTAAAACAGCCCGGAGGGTGCTCAGTTAATTAAATCAAGGTGCTCTTTTAATAACGCTTTTATAATTTTATTAATTAATAAATAAATATATAATTATTTTATATATAATATATATAAATTTATAAATAAGTTTTTTTTATTTTTTTAATTTAAATTTAATATAAAAAGTTTATTAAAATAATAATTTTAATTTTATAAAAAAATTAATTATAATAAAACTAAATAAAATTTTTAAAATAATATATAATTAAATTAATAAATTTTATTTAATTAATTAAATATTAATTATTTAAATAATTATAATTAATTAATAAATAAATTTTTAATATTAATTTTTTAAGTTTAATTAACAGTTAAAAGCCTTCGAAAATTAACAAAGTTAATAGACCCCTTATAATCCACTAGTCGGAACCCGTACCTGCTGCTACCTACTACCACCGCCTGCTGCTACTACTTACTGCTATTGATAGCCAGGTTTACTTTAGAACGTCTGTCCGCATTTGCCCAGTGATCACCTTGTGTTGGCAGGGAATTGACGACGTTCAGGACGCCCTAGTCCAAGGGGAAGAGGTAACAACAGGAAGATTATCGCCATCGCTAATGCCTGACGTGGCCAAGCATGTAGTGCAAAAACTGCCTTGAAAAATTAGGGTAAACTGTATTTACATGTGATAAACATCCCTGAGGGTCAATCATGTAAGGCTTGTGAATGGCTAAGGCGTTGGTGTATATATCTGCCTGATACTGATAAGCGATGACACTATCTTACGTTCTATTATCTTCCACGACAGTCTTCAAGGCAAGGAGCTCAAGTGTCAGTCTGCCTAAGTATTTATGGGGCATAGTTTTCAGCATGAGTGAAGCCCTGATTACTTTAAATAACACGAGTGAGGGGCGAATTATCTTAGCCGCCCCAGAGGTTGAACCCCCATCAAGCGCAGCTTTAGTATCAAGGGGCAATGTTCCTGGGTCATTTCATTTCGGGCTATTAAAGAAGATTGTATGCCATGACCACACAAGCATTTTACTTAGAGAGCCAATGTATATAGCGAAGCAGCAAACTGGTAAATATATTCATGAAAAAGAGTGAAGAAATCCGGCCTACTATCTAAGTGTCAAGTCTCCGGAGGAGACTGAGAATTGCACCAACTTACATAGAGGAATAACAAAGCTAGAGATCAACTGAAAACCCCTTGCCAATCAAAGTGCTCTGTCTCACGATCGAATGCCGTAAGGCGAATTAAAAAACCGATCTTGATGGATGGTGGCTTTTGTATTGATAAACGCACTTGTAGCTCGTATTTGGCCAACTTCGACGACACTGCTAAAGGTGACTATCTGAAAAAGCAATCTTCTAATGCATCATATGCAAAGAAAGGTGTGCTATGCTAACAACTCCTGGGTAAGGATCGACCTCACTTCCTCAAGATATGTCTGAACATCCTCGGCGCTCTCCAAACCGTCATTGAAAGAATACTCCAACCTCAATTGATCGTGGAAAGTATAAATGAGCAACATGCTGGATCCCATAACGATATCAAGGCCTATCTTAAGGTCCTTAACCTTGATATTGCTACCGTACTCGCGTTGAACGTGGCGTTCCACTATGCCTAGACTGCTCACAACTGCATCCTTGGTCGATAATTTTGCAAGGAACTCGGGCGCCAAGGTAACATCACCCAAGATTCGTGTCATGTGACCATTGGCATCAAGGACTTCAGCATTTCCTTTGATTGAAGTCTGATAGTGTTTGTGTAGCGATTTAGCAATATCCCAGAATGAGGCCGGAAGGTCGACCATATAAGGTAACGTATCAACATAATTCGACACCGCATATCTATTCGAATCGTACGGTTCCGGCAGATAGCGTCGAATATCGAATTGGGTCGATGCCACATACTGTGACCGCTGAGGCTCAGAGTCACTGTATTTTATGGCGGCACGAGCGTATGCAGCATGAACAGCAGCAGTCACAGTGACTCCAGTGATCTTACACGCCGCGACTAGGGCGCGGGTGGTATCTACTGGAAATACCATTTCGGTGATTTGGCACCTGCCTGATGGAGCTGTCTCTAACTGTATTCCAGGTGCAACACCCGGAATGCAGTCTGCCCATTTTGTGAACAGCTCTGTACCCTTCGTATGGAATCTTTCTACCGTGTTCCCAGAATGATTAAGTATCTGTTCCATACTGGGCGCGAGGCTGGCAGGCTCGTTGCCAAATCTCAGGCCTGCACGTGGCACCTCCAGTGCTTGCAAGTAGCTGTGCCAGAATAGGAGCACGCCAGTGGCATCGATTGTGTGATGTGGACAGCGAAATACTATCTCTGATGAGGTTGGTAGATAGTATAGAGTGGCGTGGTGAATGGGTTTGGCAGTTGAGTAAAGATCATCAGCATCAGAGGCGGACGAGACGATAAACGTCGATGCCAGCCACTCCTCAAGAGCATTTGTATCCGGGACTTCATACACCTTCTTCATGCTTTCAACAGTGGCAGTAATCTGAGGCTGCTCGTATCGAATTTGTTTCCAGGCATGCTTGAGGGCTGGGATCAGATCCAAATTCTGCGTTTCCAATTGTATTTTGGAGAAAAAAGTAAAGTTTTCATGCCCATCATATAGGTTGGCAGACATGCTTGATGAGAAGATCAAGTAGCCTTCAACGTTACTGACCGGGCGCTCCCATTTTGTGTCTGAGACCTGCTGCCATGCCATTGTGCGTGGTGAAATCCCGAAAGTTGGTTCAGAACTTGGTTTTGTACTGAGACCACGAAGGCTGGTGAGTGAGGTGCTGCGGAAAAGATGATTAACATGGGAAAGAGACTGAATTCGCACCTAGCGACACGATTGAGCGAATTTATACTCAAAACTGTGGTGTTCGCTATGCTAAAAGTGATATTACCTATGGCCCTTATGTGGTCTCAGCTTCATCTGCAATATTGCCAATGGGCTCACCGAGCACCCTCCACGTTGTGCATTTCGTAAACTTCATAATGTTTGCCTACTTCGCACTTCATCTTGAATGTTGCTTTTTGCACCGCAAGTGAGCTAAAGACTGTGGCTGCGCCGATCTACTGCCTGCACCTGGCCCCCATCTCCCCCTCATTCCAACAATACACGAGCTCGAGTCCTTCACACGAATCAACAAGGTTCAATCATGTGAATTACAACGCCACTGGAGCTTAGTGTGTTTTTTATGTCCTTTTCCTGCATTTTTCGGGTTTCTGCTTCCCTTTTCGCCTTCCTTTTTTTTTACCTCATGCCTGTTCGCGCACCTTTTCCGAGGGGTGATTATCTAGCAGTTGATTTTATCGTGCCTTTTGGCAAGTTAGACGCGCAATCACGGGTCGAAGATTATGCGTAGGTGGCATCGTTCTCTAGATCTTACTTAAGTGTGCCCACCCTGTCATAAATTAAGGTTGGCTTGACAGCTGGTTACATAATCATGTAACAGGGTTCTGTAGACAGAACTTTGACAGATTATTGATGAATCAACACATCTATCCGCCAACACTTAATTATTCCAGAGTAATCCCTGTCTGTGGGCGGCTCGGTCGGCTTTTGGTCAGGCATGTGAGAGAGCTTCAGCCCCCAAAAAATGCAAGTGCAATTCACTCTTGATGAAAACCTGGCTCAGCTCCTGCATCTCGCTCGAAACACTCGAAACGGTGGCTCATGTATTCTGCCATAAGTTTCTGCTGATCTAAGGTGGTGTTTTACATAGCAACGTGCGCCGAATGTCATGCTAGTACGAAGCTGTTAGTTTATCATTTGGTCGGGGGTGATAAGGCCAAGGCACCATGATGTTCCGCTAACCAATCACTAATGATATATAATACTCGTGATGTTTTGTCACATTTCGTGCTATTGTGACAGCGTGTAGAATAGCACGCGATCTGCTTTACGATTACCTCTGCTGGATGTCGAGAGAGGATCACGAGGAGATGAGTCACCTCTCGGTCCGTGCCATGTAGATGCTTGAAATAAAAGTCATATTCTCGCAATAGATCGCCAAGGAGCGCCCCCTCGAGAGCAAAGTAATCTATCACCCAATATCTCTACCATTCAGAGTTGAAGTCAACTTTTTCCTTGCCATGTGAATAGGGGATCACAGAACGGATAGAAGTCTGTTTACAACCAGGTGCACTTAATAATGTAGGACTCAATAGATTCATCAAGTAATCATAGATCACCTAGGTAGCTAAAGGGGGTATAATAGTCTCTGTATACGCAGTAGGCGGCGATAACCACCATGGTAGAAATATCTCGCTAGAAGTGGTGTGGAAGGAAATCTGACTAGATGCGCTTGTGAATAGTTGCGGACTGGCATGCACCTGGCCCATTCAGTGTATGTCATGCTTTTGAAGTGGGTGTTGTACCTATTCCATGACGTATTAATACTTGTGATTTGAACTGATATTAGCTCACTTGCTAAGAAAGCTTAACAGAGGTCGTCGTACTAGGAAGTTGTCGATCCACCCTGAGCTGTATCAGCAATCACATATGCTTAATCCGGTTCCATGAAATCAAAATCCTTTTCTATAATTCATTCGAGCCGACAATGACTAGATGATAACTACCTGAATGGGTCAAAGTCGCACGAGCATCTCCCCTTTTGACAAGTCCCCGATCTTAACAGAGCCCCGACATAGCCCCAGCTCTTGTAATGGCCAATCTAAACCTTGATCCCACCACTTTCACAACTAGTTAGCATAGGAGCTAAAGTGGCGCCAGTCTTGAGTAGCTCTTAATGGGCAAAGACCGCGGAATTGCGAATGAGGAGATAAGAATATGGGTAAAAGGGAAGTTGAGATACAAAGACTTACTCCAGGACCCATCTCCGCCATTGCCACGCCACCGGCTTTGGACGCCCAGCCGTTCAAGAACCATTGTTGATCCGCGCGGCCAAGTACAGCGCACCAGTATACGAATACCAGCAGCGCTACCGGATTCTTCTCATTCACTAAATCGATGAATTCTGTCGGGACATCCGCTGGCCACCAGACATAATGGGCCCAGGAACGAGGCTTGCCCGACACGAGGACCACCCATCTCTGCAGTGAACTGATAGCTCGGGCGCAGGTAGTCTGCTCCGCTCTCTCTCTAGAATCCGCGACTTTGCGCTCTTCGTTGATCGTCCTCAGATGTGCCAGCGCCACCAAGATTGCAGGATCGGTTATCTTTGGTGCTGACCTCCGCGCCCGACTCATCAGATGCTCGCCGAACGCACCGCTGCCTAAGAAAAATGGCTTGAGCTCGTTGCCCATGACGCCTGCAGTTCTCAGCGCAGCTAAGGTGCCAGCCACCACGCCTGAGAATGTCGTGCTCTGCTGACAATTGTAGAGGCAGAATACGAGCACCGCGATCGTGAAAGCCATAACGGGAATCCAGTTGTTCGCATCTATAGACGGTACCGCTTGGCGGAAGGTCTTTGATCCGAGTATTTGGTTGGAATATGCGACAGTGAGTATATCCGAAGAAGACGACTGGGTAGCGGGAGGGCTTCTTCTAGAGTCTTCTCGGAGCGGTTTGGGGGAATAGGTGGAGGAAAATGGGCCATGGCCACGGTCGTCAACGCCAGCGTTACCACACGGACTGCCATTGACTTCTGGTTGATGAACTGGGCTATTATACCTGGTAGTAGCGCCAGAGATGCGGTGGTACATATGTAGGGCTGACAGCGATATAATCATGTGGTAAAGAAAGGGGAGAGTCTGAAGCAGGGGAGCTAGCTCATCGCGCCACGGATTGAACTCATCATCCCTATCTTCACCAAGCAACCACATTTCCCCGGATGTAACATCCATGTAATGAGTTAAGATTGCGTTAGCATCCACGGCATCGGTGCTCGAGCTTGTTGTAGAGATAGTAGCTGCTTCAGTTGAAAAGCTCCTAAGATCCAATTGTCATTAAGAGATTAAGAACGCCATGTTCACAATTTACATACGGAACAAGGCCAGCTTGACTACCGCTTCCATCATTGTAGTTGCATTCTTCTCTTCGTCTCCTGCAGTGAGAGCAAATCGGGGTCTTCATGTCGCACTAAATAGATCGAGTCAGTCTTCTTTTCTGCAGATGGGCAACTCTTCATTAAGCTAGTCAAAAAGTGATTCCCCTACCTTGACCCGCCTCTTCTTACACTGTCCACAGCCATTCTTCGATTTAGTATGAAACCGTCTCGAACTACTGCCCCTCATAGCGTGCGTGGCTGATGAGAATCGTATGTAGTGACTGTTTCTTGCCTAGCGTACGATGGCACATATGCAGACTTAGATGATCATAATATGCCTATTCACTAATTATGCTGAGAGAAAGAAATGAACGCGAGAGCCCGTTAGCTTTGGACTTCAAGGGGTACGCATGTTATCAGAATATGTAGTCTAGTGTACGAAGGCAACCGGACCCAGAATTTGACGTTCAATTATTGTGGCTTTGTTCTTCCTTTATCACGTGTGTCAGGGATTCTCGTTCGAGGCAGGATCAATCTGACCCCTGAAGCTGACATCGCTGACACATGGGGCAGGGCTTGGCACGTCGTGGTTATTAGGAATGTCTACTTTAGGTTTACTGAACGAACCTCTAGCCAATCACGGTCTAGTGGGTCGCTCATCCTAAAGTCCTATATCATACGAAGTACAATTAATAGCAATAATATAGTCCGTTGAGATGCATACGATTTAGGAGCATATCGCCTTGCCTGTAGTAGGATGCGATGATGAAAAACTGCTCTATAAAGTATCGCACTGCTCTTCATCGTTGGAGAGAATCAAGATGGTACGACAACAAGCAACGGAATTTCGACAACAACTCGAACACATCTGTTTCGCAACCATTCCTATAACTTCTTTTTCGTCTTCTTTTCGTTTCTCTTTACCGCATTTTTATCACTCCTATCACTCCTATCACATTTAACATGCACTTCCCTATTTCATCCTCTGCCCTATTGGGCCTAATATCATTTGCTACACTGTCCACGTCTTGCGGCACGCATGGCCATGGACTCTCGGACGAAGAATTTGACAACCAGATGAATCGACTGCAAAGTCGACCGGTTGCTAGCAGAGTTGACACTGAGATACGAAATGTCCGCGTGTTCGACGGGTTCAACGTTGGGCCGCCTACGAGTGTGTTTATCGAGGGAGACCGCATCGCTACTACAGGAAACAAGGCTTATCATGTCATCGATGGAGAAGGCAAGTTCCTGATCCCCGGCTTGATCGATTCCCACCTACACATCAGCGATCTAGACGGGCTCGCGAACGCCACTTCCTTCGGCTTAACCAGCGTCATGAACATGGCTTGCCGCAACTACACCCAGTGCGCAGCCCTGCGCAACGTGCCCGGCTTGGCCACTTGGCTCTCGGCCGGAGTGCCGGCGACGGGGCCGGGCAGCAATCACGCCAAGAGCATGAATCTCACCGACAACCTCCTCTTCCACCCAGGCGACGATCCTACCGAGACAGTTGCAAACGTGGTTGCGAACGGGTCTGACTGGATGAAGATCACGGTTGAGGTGAACGGGCCCGACCTGGCTGCCCAGAAAGCGTTGGTGGAACAAGCCCACGCCTTCGGTATCCCTGCCATGAGCCACGCCGCCGACCTCGAATCCTACAACGAGGCGCAACTATCCGGCGTCGACGGCCTGCAGCACACGCCCGCCAACCGTGCCATCGACTCGGACCTTCTAGACCGCCTGTCTACCAGCGGCCAGTTCGTCACAGCCACTATGGAGATCTGGCGCCTCGGCTTTGGAAACCCTGCGCTATTGGCAGCAACCCAGGGCGGGCAACCGGACGACAGAAAAGCCGTCTCGTACGACGTCGTTCTGAACAACGTGATCGCCCTTCGAAAAGCCGGCGTCCCTGTGCTCGCTGGCACTGACGCAGTCGGCACTCAGGGCCCTTTCTCTATCCCCTTTGGCTTGACACTGCACTGCGAGCTCGAGAACCTCGTCGGTGCTGGATATACTCCAGCTGCGGCCTTACGGGCCGCAACGATGTTGCCGAACAGATTCCACCGCCTGGGCGACAGGGGCTCGATTTCTCCAGGGATGAGGGCCGATATGGTACTTCTGAACTCGAATCCTCTGGAGAACATCGCCAATACACGTGATATCGCACGCATTTGGGTCGGTGGTGTCGAGTATAAGGACGTTGCGAAGTCGACGATGGTCTGTGCTGACCTCCTGAATCAGACAACCCCCCACCCGCCTGCAATGTAAGCTGGGGGCCTGTGTCACGGAGTCAATATTTTATCTCCTATATTATGTCTGTCGATTCTGCCGTTCTCAAACGACCACACATGGACCTTTGCGACAGTTGACATAGTTTACCTCAACCTTGCCGTAATACATGCACATCTGTATATTAGTTAATGAATGTATATTAGAAAGATCTCTCCTTGCTTGCCCTCGAATTTTATCTTTGTTTGAATTGAATTGGTTCCTTCTTTCGCTACTAATCGCGTTGGCATACTCCATGTGCAATAGGTGAGAAGCCGCATCAACTCATGCCTGATTGAGGCCTTTCAATACAACTTTGGCGGGCGGGCAGATGCATTACCTAAACAGGCAGCATGAGAAGTGCACCGACAAGTCTACCACATTCAACAAGCTACTACAGAATCATACGAGTTCCGCTGCCACGAGGCCGCTTGGGGAACTGATGTCTCAGGCCAATTCTCAACCTTGCTCAACCTTGTTTTCAGATCTGCGTTTCCGGCCGAATCTGACAGTCTAGCAGCACCGTATTCATACGAAGCCGAAATTGTAATATCTGTTAGCATTGAAGGGAATTCAGTCCCGGCCCTGTGTCTAAAGGGACGACAACATGCGAATGAACAGAGCATCCGGGTAGGTAGTGATGAAGAGGAAGAAAGCGGCGGCTATAATAACGACGCAGATGCTCCCGGATCGTATCAATTCCATAGCCGCAGTTGTAGCAGGAAGGTAGACTACGTCGTTGTTTCGACGATCCGCTTCATAGAGCTATGCGCTGTGCGAGTGAAGCAGCATCTGAGATGCTTCACGCCAACCAGACCGAGTAGAAGCCCATTGAGCTAAGCCCTATCGCTGCGTTTATTGCGGCTAAGGGCACTACTACAATAGAAGACGCCCGTGTAATACAGCTTAGTATCTGGACGGCGGCTTGGCACAAATGCATGGCCACGCTGCGCGATTGCATCTGCGCTGATCGCATCTCGGCTTGGGACGAGCTACTAAACAATAGACATGCAACTCGTATCCGCGCCTCTCATTCTGCTAGACCGGCACACATGGAAGACGATACATTTCGCTTGTGTGATGCTGAAAATGCGATCGAGATCCTGGGTCCGGGTCCTTTATCTATCGGTAACACGAGCACCGTCTCAGACACGTACGTATGCGCTGATTGCGTGCCTTGAGCACATTAATGCCCGGATCGAGAAGACATTCTTGCCGGGTCTGGAGGCGTGGTTCTGTTCTGCAATGGGTTTGCGGGATTGAGAAAGCAGCAATATGTGACGGGACAACGATGCTGTGAATGCCAGTCAGGAAGTAAAGGAACATATAGCAATCAGTGACACGATAGTAGTGCCATTACCTACTGTGGTGCATTGATACCTTTACCATGATGCTTTTACCTTGGTGCCGCTGTCAATGATGTAGGTATGACCCATATGAACTGGGGAGATGCAGTGTATTGTGTCAAGTCACCCCCTATTCGGGAAGGCTGAGTTGTATGCAGGGTTACTCTTACAAGGGGTTCGAGCATCGATTAGTGGTGCTCTAGGGATGCTGCCAGGATTACTCTGTAATTGGTCTCCATGAAGTCATGGGGCTATAGAGATCCGGGGGGGGCGTGAAACTTGCAGGGGGGCGTGGAAGTTGCAGGGGTTTATAGAGATCATGGAGACCCATGAAAACTCCAGGCAGTGCTCCAAAGATCAAGCAGGGAGAGGGGGGGGGGGGAAATAGATGCTGTGAGACGATTACCCCTGTTGACTCTGCCCTCGGTTCAGAACTGCTTGCTTCAGTGTTGGTAAGACACGTGCGAGGCACTACGTTCTACAAGGGTTCTGGCCAGGGTATCAGACATGGGACCCTGACACAGGTCAATCTAAACGAGTTAGCTATGCGGCACTGCACAGCCATTGATTTCGATGGTGACGATTACGGCAACCAGGGTCCCGACGATTGCTAGCAGAGACTCCCCGCTAACATGTAGAAGAGGTCTAAACCGCCGATGACCCCAGCTTGTCGAGATTATATGGAAGCTGGCACTATGTGCTTTGCCGAGAGAGGGTTGCTTGATACGCTTTCACGTTACGCAGAAGCCCTAGTATAAATATACCCACCTAGCCCTTCATCCTTCTTGTCTGATAGATGCTGTGACGGAGTAGTTTCTCCTTAACGATATTGGGAAGTTGGATAGGATGTGCCAAACTGTCAAAGCAATCTTGGTGATAGGTATACGGATGATCTATTGAAAGGGAGACTTTCTAGCTAAGTTGCGAGAACCACCGGCTTATGTATACGCACTTCGGAGGTAGGTTAATCCATCTCCTTTTGCCAGTGTTGATCACCTAAGCTACTATAACCAATAGGTCTATGCCCCACTATAGCCGCTATTCCGTGACAGATGCAATTCCACCAAGATACCAGCAAATGTGTTATCACTAGTTGGTTATAATTAATCATTTCTTCTCAGAAGATAATTTCTACCAAGAGCCATTATGGACGAAGAAGACATTCGAGGCTACGTCGCAAGTCAGGAACGATTCCTGGCCATGATGTGTAGGGACACGTTTGATCCCGAAGCTAGCGAAGGCAACGACAACACGCTATATGTAACAATGAGCAGCAGCATCATGGGGCTGAGCCGCAGGTACGCTGGGACTGACATGCCGATCGAGTGCTTCGAACCTGAACTCCATAACATTTGGTACCTGTTTATCATATCCGCCCAGAATATTGACGCGCACCATCTCGCCCAAGATCGGCTGCTTCGTATTCTTACAGAGGCTCGACATTGCGGCGTCCTGCGCAAGATAGCGAACCCGATGCGCACTCTCATACACGCACAGCTCGGGACTGGAGGCCCGAACGCAAGGCAGTTGCGGAAGGTCGAAGGGTTGGAGGCGGCCGAAACCTCTCAGGGATGTATCTGGGCCGACTTGCCATTCCTGGTTCAAGATGTGCGGGATGCGTGGAAGAAGCTCATCATGGACACGTCGGCCTCACATGCCCACTGTTGCAACCTTACATCAGCGATCGCACGACTTGCTGGATCGGGTGTATGTGGTGATGCATTCAGCCAGTGTGGCCTAGAGATTATGAAGCTAGCTGTCGAGACACCGCTGCCGCCGTCATCCCCAGATGAGGGAAGCAGTACCCCGCGCTTGGCGTTGGTGCAAATTTGGCTGTCTTATGCAGGAGATACCCTTCTACGGCTGTGTCTGACCGCATCTACGCCGCTCGATCCTTCATGGGCTCTTGATGACCAACAGCCAATTGGCCCGCTCGCGCAACAGGCCGGAATCAGTCTCGCGGCGGCGTACTCTCGAGAACGATTTTGTTTCTGGAAGGATAGACTCGAAGCAATGATGGTCGTGGCGAACTACGCGGAGAGTCTGGAATCAGACTGTGCTACTGCAATCCAGATTTCGTGGAACACACACTTCGGCATCTTAACACATGGATGAGCACTTCATATGGCACATGTTGTTACATCAGCAGTGTAGTTGGTCGGAATACGTGCCACATCAATTTTGATACTTGAAATTCTACATTACTTGTTTTTCTAGTGACACCTTAACAGTGAATTCCATGCACCTTGCTCACCTCACAATAACCAGCCCCCGCTCCCACAACCCGGAGATCGGTAAACTACAGGGGGTTCCGAAGTCATGGGACCAGCAAATTCGAAGTCCATCAGCATGGAAAGTTCGAGTCAGTGATAATATTATGAACCTAGGCCACTAGCGCTTCCCTCAAGCCAGCGCTCCCCATAAGTCAAACAAGTCAAACAATCGACCACTGACTTTATTTAACTGCTAGTCAGCCCTAAACCGGTTATTTGACTGATTTAGCCGATCTTGTTGTTTGACTTGACTTGAGTTACTTAAATAACCTGCTAAAGTGTATCACACGTTCGATCAGGGTTGCCAGATCCCTCCATTGACCCCAACAAGTCTTAAAAGCCAGTTGTATCGTCTTGTTGTTTTATAATGCTTTTCGTAAAGCGCACTGGGCTGTTAATGGTAAGGCGTCGAAGGTTATTAAGTCAATGGTAGTAGCAGTAGGCAGTGGTGGTAGCAGTAGGTGATGGTGGTAGCAGTAGGTGGTGGTGGCCGAGTTTTCCGCTATCGGGTAGAAAGGAACACGCACAAGTAACGGGTGACGATGCGCCTCGACAAGGGCGGTCCAATACTGGGTCATAGATTTGCACCTTTCTGCGTCTTTTGAGGTATTGGAATGTTTTGCACAAGTTAGTCGCCCAGATAAGCCCCTGAAGCCCAACAAAAGTGATACTTAGCCTGCTTGGGCACCCACCGGCTGCGTTGGGATCGAATTATCGTGGGTTAATGGCAGGTCAGGTGCCGCCCCCTTTAAATTCTGTATGAGCGGGACTTGGCGTCTTGATGTGCCTGTGTTGTAAGGCAAGACAGCTGCCGGAAGAAAAACGCCGGGAAGAGATAGTGTACTTCCCTAAGGTTAGTTCCGTAGCAAGTGCCCGCAAATTGCGGCCCGGCCCACATGCAGGCAGGCTGTAGTTTAGTGTGCAGCAGGCGTAGGCCGTTGCCCCGTTGCTCCGTTGCCCCGCCACCCCAGGGCCCAATAACAACGGCTTCGGCGGAAGCCGACTATCACCTGGAACATCATCCCCTAGGTAGGTACCAACATTGGGGATTTTAGCGGGTTAATGTCATGACTGCCACGTAGGCGCACGGTAGTAGCATGCCAAGTTGCTTGCACGAAAACAGATAGAATAGATAGAGTAGCATTATCTACTAAGTCACTCAATGTATCTGTCTTGTTGCCGGCATTGCGACGCGATCTGAGAAGCGCACGTGGCGCAGCTCATGAGCGCATTGGGTGGGGTGGCTAGGTACATACGTTCCTGTGGGGCTTCCCGTTAGCTGACCCATAAATTAGCATGACTGGCAGCCGCCAATCCAAAAACAGAGTAGAATATCAAGAGCGAAACAAAAATACCCGAGCCACCACGTGTCAGTGAGGAGGTAATGTGATCGCGCACCAACGTAGGCACAATTTTTTCCCGCCTGCGCTCGCAAACATGTCCATCCCAGACGTGGCTCCAACCCCCACACGCCTTCGGTACATCCCCCGATTACACAGTCGCTGCTTTGTCTGGGACTTTGAAGGCGCGTCAGGCGCCACGAATGTTCCCAATGTAAGCGGCGGAAAGAGGAATAGGGAGTGGTGGCCAGAAGCGGCTCTCGGAGCCTCAAGCACATTGCAAGATAAGCCCAAAATTTGAACCATGTGCGGGTTCCAATGTCTCTCGCTATCGACTGGAAGTACACAATAGTTGATCTTGCATAGTTGTATTCAATTTGGACTTTATGGCATAATGGTGCCGAAGCCGTCAAGATCAGCTGCTTACATAGGTCACACGCATTCGCATTACGAATGGTCCGCCGGTGCAAGTTGCGGTTTGCAGAGGTTCGACAGTTACCGCTGATTCAAGGCAGTGTCTCTCTTCCCATGATCATAGTCAAATCGCACCCTCAGGTTAGGCAAATTTCTACATTTGCCAAAGTTAATAGGTAAATCACATGGAAATTTTCTTGAGAATTCAGAAGATCGGACGCCAGACGGTCGTGGCCACGAACACAACAACAAGCTAGCAATTTATACAGAGACACAAATCAAACTCCCATCAAGTTTCAGCAACACTAATATTCTCCATATCTCAGATAGATCTTATTAAGTTATAGCATTAATATTTAAGCAGTAACATAGTAAATGCCTACTGTATACATGCTAGTTAGACCGTACCGTAACGTACATTTCAACAAGTCCGCCCCTCTTGCTCGGACCTGCCGGCAGCATCCTATTACCTTAACCCAACAGCAAGCAATACAGGCACAAGAATTTAAAGCCGATTTAAAACATTCAGGGGAGAGAATTGCATTCTCAATTTGTTTGTATATCCCAAAACCATGCTCCAGCGATAGCTGCCACTGGTTTCCAAGCCGAATAACTAATTCTGATCTGCAAGGGTCAATAGGCGTCTTAGTTTTAGTTCTTGGCAGTGAGTTGACTTACGACAGCGCCTTTCAATATCTTTAACCACCCTTTCATCTTGTGCACGGCTCGCCTTAGCCTGTCGCTGGACCCTGCAATCTTCATCTGCTGTCGAATGTCATCTATTTTTACGCCGAGGCTTTCCTGAAGGAATTTAGCTGCGGAAGTTTCCCGTACTTTGCCACCATGACGAATAAGCTCCTCCTGAAGTTGGAACTTGATCCGGGGAAACCCGAGACAGGCATCAATAATTTCCAAGGCCGAATCTTCTGTGTTGAGGAAGCGATATAATTTGGCTCCCTTGTTTGTCATATTTGCCCAATTGGCCTTTCTATTCCTCTCATTCCGGCTACCAAAGTCTTCCTCGACCTGGTCCCACATTGTGGTTAAAATTATGACCTGCTCAAAGGCTGTGGTACCGATGATTTTCTCAAACAGTTCAGCTCCATCTTTCTCAGCCTGTAGAACTCTGACTTCGTTGATGCCTTGAAGAAAAATGGCCCCATTAAGGGGCTCATCATTCCGATGTGAGCCCACAAGCCAATCAACAATGTTCAAGAAGAGTTCTCCGTCTTGCAGATCCGTGTCGCTAAATCCTGGAGTATCTATCAGGGTAACTTTCCGACCTCCTAGTTTTTCTGGTGGGATAGTAACGCGTTGGATTTTCTTCGTAGCTTGACGGAATTAGAGCTTTTCTACATGATTCTATTTATCTTCGTCTGATATGACTTACTAGAATCTGGACAGTGGCCAATCTCCAAGTCGGCCCCTGTCGCGCACTTAATAAAGCTTGTTTTCCCGGCCCCTGTCTTTCCAAAAACGGCAAGACAAACTTCTTGGTCTGACATGATTCTCAAAAATAATATTTCAAATTAACCTGCCGAGAAAGGACAGGGAAACGAGGACAGTCCAGAGGACCGAAAATGAGTTATGGTTCGATGCAGCTGGATATTTCCGACAGCATTCACCGCAAGCGACACACGATGTATTTATGGGCATTGAAGTGACTTTTGCGGTGGGTTAGAAAATTGAGCCGCTGGTTCTCCAAAATGTCCACTTCTCTTGGGCCAGTAACGGGGCAACCACTGATGATAACTTAGGCGCACATAGCGCAGGCTAGCGCTATCGACATGAAACGAGCTTTATGTACCAACTAGTACCTAATAGCAGCGGCATAATTTATTATGGATAGAGATAAGAGTGAATATACATGACCAATCTTATAGCGGTAGCTTTTCTCTTCCTCACTGAGCGCGCGAGGCTTGGTCGTTGGAACACGTCAGCAGGGTTATTCCTCTATAATTATCGCTTAAATTATTCCACTTTGGTTTCTGCTACTGAGCGTAATACTACTAGTCAATAGAATTGGATCACGCGCATTGCATACGTTGGAGATCTTTAGAACTTCAGGCTAGTTCCTTGTAGCTTAGCTACGGGGCTTTCTTGATGTCACATAGTGACTTGCAGCACTACAACACTGCACTACATCATAATTACATAGAACATGTTGAAGTGACAAGATCTCTCACCGATGATTATTTATACAGTCTATTAATAGTGGGAGTCTACATCTAATGCCGCCAACATTCTTTTGTTGTTCTATAGCCGGTCAGTTTTGTTTCACCAGCCTAGCTCTCTCTCTCTCTTTTTCTTCAATATCGCACGATCTAGTCCCTTCAATAATGCCAGATCCGCTTCACAACTCAGGTTGGGGGCCCATTGATGGAGAACCGAATACTATTGATCCTGAACAATCTGTTGTGGAAGGATCAGGACCTCCGAAAGACCAACATGTTGCCGACAAACCAGTCACGAGCGAGATGAAGTCTACTATGAGCCAAAATCAAGGCCGTATCGAGCATCCAAAGGCTACCGAAGAAAAGAAGACAATCGAAGATTTAGACAAGACATCAGATGCTACCGTGAAACAAGATGCCCACGAAGATCACGAGACTCGTGGACCAGATGGTCAACAGAGTCAAAACGCCACAAGTGGCGAGCACAATGTTGTCGATTATCAAAATAATACAGAGGCTCAAGATACGAATTCGCAAGCCCATAGTCTCAGTAAGAAGCAAAATGATAGCGGTGGGGATCCTAGCCGGGTTGAATCTACTACGAACGAGCAACAACATCAAAGCGGGCGCCAGGAAGCCACCCAAGCTCAAGCTGCTATTACTGAGAGTCAAAACACTGCCACTACCACGGCACAAGGCGCTCCTAGTGTTGAAGAACTTCCTAAGTCTCCAAATACCCTTCGCCAAGAAAATAATGCTAAAAGGGAGACTCAAAACACTACTACTGCTACTGTACAAGGCGCTACCAGTAATGAAGAGCCCCTCAAACTCCCAAATAACCTTAGCCAAGAAGATCATGCCCAAAAGGAGACTCAAAGCACTACCAATACTACTCCAACAGGCGGTAGTATTGAAAGACCTCCTAAGTCTTCAAATACCCTTAGCCAGAAAGATCATGCTAAGAAGGAGATCACTATGAAAGATACAGCCGACAACAAGTCAAATGAGATCCGAATTCTTGTCATGGGTGCCAGCGGATCGGGCAAGTCGTCATTTGTCGCAGCAGTGGCAAAAGAAGGAGAAAGGGTTATAATAGGCCACGGGACAGAGTCTTGTAATTATGCTCTCTATTCGATTACTTTGGCATTGGAGCTAACTTCCGACAGGTACAACGGAGTGTACAGTGTACCCTACTAAGTACTCATCTGATGACAGACAGATTGTCGTGATCGACACACCAGGATTCAACGACCCAAAGAAAGAGAACAATAAGACACTGAAGAATATCACTGATTTCATCCGCGAAGCTGGCGACATCTCGGGTGTCGTCTACCTCTATCGATGTTCCGATACTAGGTTCGATGGAGATTCTAAGATCAATTTTGACGTTATTAAGGCGATGTGTGGACCCAAGTTCTACAGCCGTATCGCTCTGTGCAGCACTTTCTGGAATACTATTTCCAGTAGCTTTTCTCAGGAGAAGCTAAAGCCACATAAAGATCGTATGAGAGCCTACTTAAAAGATGATTCCATTTTTGGGGAGGTAACGCAAGCGGGTGCTTCATACGGAGAGTTCTGGAAGGATAGAAAGGATGGAGAAGATCCTTGTTTAAAGATCTTAAGGCACTTTTTTGGCCTATGGAATCCTCCTCTGATGGTAATCCAAGAGGAACTTTCAAAGACTGGGAAGCTTAGTGGTACAAAGGTTGGTCAGTTATTGGTAAATACCGGACGAAGAACGCGAGACGCAATCGCTACCGCAATACAGACAGGCAGGGCATTAGCCCACACCAATGCATAGGGAGTACAAATCCAGCCTGTATGGATATCCTTTTATACGATGGATTGAATAGCAGTTGGCTAAGGTAGCTAAGCCGATAAGACTCTTATGCTGATCATGGTACATTCTAAGCCGCCAATTAATGTCAATCGAGCAAGTTAATGTTTGAGGAAGAGTAGTAATACTATGAGAATACCTCCAAATAGCAGAGAGAGTCAAGCATTGAACATTCTGAAAAAGTAGGTAGATACTGTATCGTACTCAGAATGACTGACTTCTGTGGATTGAACATTTCACTTCCATTGGGGCTCTTGCTATAGCCCTGGTTACGGTATAGCCCTATCCCCAACTATGGAGGCATAGGAACCCTAATATGAAGTAACTTAATCATTTCAGCCCGCCTAGCCTAAGCAATTCCTTTACCATCAAAGAACACTTCATCCAACAAACTCCACAGAACCGTTTGCCCAGCCCACTGCTCTTCGACCGTTGGCCGGATGAGCTCAGGCGGCAAAACAAAGCCGTACTTGCCGGTATCCCTTAGCTCGATGGTGTAGGAGAATTCTGCACGTCCAATGCTGTATATATGATCGGGCGCAGCGCCGGTAGTGGCGTACAGAGTTGCGCCGCTGGGCCCGAAAGTGTATGTGGTGAGGTCAGTCGAGCTATCGCGGATAGCGTCGCTCACGATCTGTGCAGCCTCCGTCCACTTGCCGAGCTCTGGTGCGTAGAGTGTCTCCTTGTAGCCAAAAGGCGATAGGATGTACTGGCCGTAGCTGTGCCAATCAATGTATAGTTTTATGCCGGCCCCGTCACGGAGCTGTCGCACGAGCTTGTCAAGCCCCTGGTTCTCGGGGCTGTCGGACGGTCGCTCCCCTTTATACGTTTCCGAGCACGGGTTCGTCGACGCGCCCTGCGGATTCGCGTCCCATGCGAATTCCCAATTGCGGTTGATGTCTCGTCCGTAGCAAGTTGATCCGTTAGGCCCGGGTTGCCGATTCTTGCGCCATAATCGCTGCGTGGTTTGCGTGTAGGCGAAACCTGAAGGGATTAGCATCATCATGAAGGGATAAATACTTGGTGGGAGTCGCATGATTACCGTCAGGATTTACGATGGGAATGATGTAGAAATCGTATTTGTCAAGTGCCGCAAGAGCGTCCTTATCACCGCTGCCGTACCCAGTGGCGAGTTTGTAAGCTAGGTACTCTGTCACCTATTGAGTATTAGTGCCAATCAAATGATCTGGCATATCAGGGGCCTGACGCACCGCAGTGCTAATCCATTCTCTAGCATGGACGGTTCCATGATACAAGACTGCCGGTTTTCCAGGCCCGCTCGCACCCCATAGGTGAAGGCCGTATAAGCTTCTGTTCTCAACCGAGTAGCCAGAGGAGATGATCTCCGAATTATTTGGGAAGAGATCATGCAGACTTTGAAAGTACGCGATATGGTCCGTGTAATCGTGGTATGAGTCGAACCATGACGATGGATCCCTGGCCTGTCTTCTCCAACGCGAATTATGGGCCGATTCGGCTCGGATCGAGTCGCCAAGGTCTTGGTGCATTACATCATACTCAAGCTCCAACTCCGCGAACGCGGGGAGGTGGTCCGGCGCCAGAACGATGTCCATATGACTGTTAACATCGTGATTCCATTGTTCAAATGTGATATTGGAAAGCTTTTCTTGTACAGCATATGGTTGAGCGTGTGTCTTGATGCGGAAGACTTTGAAGCCGTCGTAAGACGATGACAGTACTTTCGTGGGAATCGCAGATGCCCCTGTGGCGACAGCCCAGATAAAACTGAAACCGAGGCCCTTCATTGCATCTAAGAAACGGACTTGCGAATTGATTCTGAGAAACTGAATCTCCGCTGAACGAAGAGCGACAAGATTTTGAGTCATAGAGGTCCGGAAGCCAATCATATATCTGACGATATCCCCTCTTCGCGACTGATATACCCCATATTGCTGGAGGCGGGACGGGCCATGGTAACATTTGGCATCATAACATCGCAATTGCTGCTAATTTCTGAGTTGCCTACTCTGGTCGTGATCGATATGGGTATCCAATACGAAGTCGAACAAGTGCGTCGCTTCACCTTCCATATCAAGACTGCCGAGATGATTGTGTGATTTGACCCCATATATGAGCCTTTGAAGCATCGCAGTATAATCGCGTCACATTCATATTTGAGCCACATAAGATTTATTGCAAGCAATACTTTGGCGATCGAAGACCCTATGTTACCTCCACTGAGGATAACTATAACCGGCCTGTCACCCCGGTCGCACGGCTCTCTCTGGAGCGAAGCCGGATCACATGCATACTCCCCTTTATCATTGGTAGTATCAGCTTCATTCACTTACTCTGGCCTTCATGATCTCCCTTGATGCCCACGCTTGATCACTGCAAGCATTGATAGAATTGCCTCTATGTTTCTTTCCTCTTATTCGATTGCATGTTCAAGGGTAGTTTCATTACAACCCCCGGAAACGATATGATCTATATGCCGTATAAATGCTCACCTAGAATTTCGGTACTGTGATGTCGAGCTAACCCAGGATTACCAACAGATGTCTCAAGATTGAATTTCGAGATCTTGAAATAATTGAGTGTCATGGTCTTGTTCTCGTCAAGAAGGAAAGAGACGGAGACCGATAGATCCTCATACCAGAACGCCGTGGGGCTAGGAAATTATAATTATTTCAGTGCTATTAATAGAATCTACGCGCATAAATTCGCGTATGAAACGATACTAGCTTGTCGTAATGTCTCTCGCTTGGCATCGTCAATAGCATTCAGCCGTCCTAACTCCTGAGCCCTGAGGTATATTCATGCGGTAAACATCGCCTCCTGTCGTTATCCCAACGATGTGGAATGCCAAGGGGCCATCTTCAGAGCCTAGAGAGAGTTTGGTGGAATAGGAGGTTGTAGGATTATCATCCTAGCAAGCAGGAGTGTGTGATGCGAAAATCTCCAGAACTATTTCACTTTTCCTTTAATCTTGCAGCGTTACATCTCTGAGTCATAGTAGCAAAGCAAGACAGCACTAACCAGCCCAGAACACACGTCCATAAACTAGAATCAACTGTTTGTCTTATCTATTAACTTGTGCCAGTGCTCAAGGATCAAGTTCATGTTGCTCGATGGAAGCTAGATATGGAGATAATCAAAGAGAAATGTAATTTTAGTTCAGCTTCTCTATAAGTTATTTCGGTAATCCATTCGATTTATTTGCTTCTTTCGGAATCGCGATGTTATTATAAAATCATAAAGAAACCTGCTCTTAGGTTTCAAGCGCCAACGACTTGCCTGTGAGGCATTCACGATTCAGAGGTATCTCACAGAGTACTTCTAATCATGCACAATCGATAGTAAGGTATTAGATTCGCAACTATGTAACTAGAACATGGTGTTTGTCTAAACTTCAAATGCCCATCGCATTCCTCAAGTTACAACTGGTCCTTTATTGCAAGCTGATTTTATGCGACCCGGGCCGAATAACAGGCGATCATACGTGGATTCCATTCACGAAATCCACAACCATTGCGTCCGCAATGAAGGGCTTGACGTACTGCACCCACTCAATGTGCGCAGGGTCAGCCTCCAAATAGTAAGTCCTGTCTTCCTCATTGTCAAACTCGCAGATATATCCGTGTGTGAAGCCGCGCTGCAGTGCATTAGTATGTGCTTGTTTAAATCGCTTGTACTTGTGTACTGTGTACCGACGGGATGTTGCAGAGGTGGACTTACGGCTCTGCCTTCGGGGCTATTGTTGATTCCTCCGATTCTGTTCCTCACGTAGGTCTTCTTGGTCACAGGGTGTAGGAGCTTCTCCTCAAGGGTGACCATACCCAAAGATGCCTTAGCAGTATGACATCAGCGGCCGTTCTCAGATGTGGTGATCTCATGAAGGGTGTAAACTGTCTTACCTTTTGGACTGTCTCCTTGTCAAGCTCATCCTTGAACTTGAATAGAACGATGTGAAAGATAGACATTTTGATTGATAAAGCAGGGTTTGTGATTATGCGTTGATGTTGATACTGATATTGATCTTGATGTTGCTGTTGTTGTTGCTCTGCTAATGCTGTCCAGGGGATAGTTGTCAACAGGCAAGCGAAGCAAAGGTGATTTATCTGGCCCGTTTCGCGCGCAAACGACGGGATTTACACGGGATTCCAGCGGCAAGCTGCCGTGAGATCCTACAAATGCGCGGGTTGTGGGCCTTTTGCCGGTCCCATATACATTCGCCGGTCGCATTCCCTGTTTCGCCGAACCGAACCGGGCGCCGGAAAAAAGGCACGGAACATGTGCGCGAGCTGACATGTTTCACAGCTCGGTAATGCTTTAGGCATCGGAAACATAACGTATGTTTCATATCGTCTGGATCTTCATCAGCCGCCGATGTGCAAAATGCCTAATGCACTGCCACATAAATCCATAAACGCGCAGTGTCACCAATCGCGGTAACGTCATCCCATTTGTCATTCAGGTGGAAGCAAGAGAGTTCGTGGTTTCACGGTGGCGTTCCCATACACTGGTGCTAACACCGCCAGATTACTGCCGTATTGCTAAAAATAGGCACTAAATGCTAGAGCCTGGCGCTGTCCGCTAGATTAGGCGCCATCGCACGCTGTCATTGTCATCATAGCAGGTAGCTCTGTACAGCAAAACGGTAGATCGGCAAGTATACACAATGGAATATGTTGCTTCCTTATAATAAGTCTCTTACACATGAAGACGCAGTTTCGGTCACTGTATTATGATACGAGTAATAGTGATTGCCAATATGTAACCCAAAATGACTTGCATTCTCAAATACAGCTACCAAAACAATCTATCACTATTAGGAGCTGAAGCCCGTACCACTTCACTTGAGAGCCTTGCCACTTTCTCCCATGGTGTCAATCAGTCTCTGCCTGATATGTTCGCCAACAACAGTCTCGACGCCAGAGCCATCAAGAGCGCTGACTTTGAGCTTGAGCTGGCCGTTCAGGAAGAACGGGACACTGTATCGGTGCTCACGGCCACCATTGACAACTCGGTGTCGAGCGCTGCGGTAGTACCCAGCAGTGTATTTCTGCAGCATGTCGCCAATATTGATCACGTACGAGCCTTCCTTCACGGGCACCGGAATCCAAGTCTCAGTCGGCGGGTACCAGACCTGGAGACCCTCTCGGCTCGGCTCCTGTAGCAGAACAGCAATGCAGCCAAAGTCGGTATGGTCGCCAACTAAGTAGACAAGGTGTTAATCATAATATTTAAGAAACACCGTGTTCATATCTTCTAGGAGTAGTAGACGGGAAGTTTACATACCTCCGAACTGAATGTCGCTCGGGTTCGCCTGGGGCGCATAGTGAAGCAGGCGCATCGGCATAGACGGATTGACAGCGAGCTCATCGAAGACGTCGGGCGCGCATCCCCACTCTTCAGGTAGACCAAGGGCGAGGATCTTCAGCAAGATCTTGACGAGCTCAAGCATCTTGCCCTGGTATTCCATGATAGGCTCTTGAAATTTATCGGCCGGTAGAGACTTAGGCCATAGATTCGGGCCCGTCGAGAACGTTCCAGCTTCGGGATCAGTCTCCGGGACCTCGGCGCCAATGATAAAGGCCTATACCACATAGTTGACAGTCATTAGAAACGATTGCACTTTATTTGATAAGTCTCCAATATCGTGTTCAGAAGTACAGGAAATTCACGAAAGGGGGCTTTTACCTCCTTGGTATCGGGCAACAAGCCCTTCTGATGAGTCTGAATTCCCGGGGGCTCATAACCACGGTGAGATCTCCCCAGTGACTTCTTGATCCAAACATCCATCTTCTCCTCCTGGGACAGAGTGAAGAAGAGCTTGGCACAGTCGAGGGCCTTATTCTGTTCCTCTAGAGTGATGCCATGGCCAACGAGGTAGAAGAATCCGTAAGTTGTGCAAGCGTGTTTCACTTCCTTAACAACCTCCAGCAGAGCTTTGGCCGGAGCATTGTTCACGAAGGGACTGATGTCCACAGTTGGGATCGCTTCGCCGCCGGTGGCCATATTTGTTAAGATAGTTGAGTGTAATTACTAGGTAATATTGGTGATTGCAGGTTTTCAAGAATTAGCAAGCTATGTTTACAAGTTAGAGTGGTAGAAGGAGCAGGGAAACGATTTAAATTGATTTACTTGGAGATTAAACCCTGTTATCAATCACCGACAGAAACTATTCCACAAGCCTCGCATTCCAAGCGACCACTTCATCGTCTGTCAGATAGCACGTGCCACCATGGATTGTCGCTGGCGTGGCTCCGAAGCATGATGTAATGTATTCTGGACGTCTGTTTGATCCAGAGGCAGAGATACGCTGACAGATTCGAGTGAATAGTGCGGGCCGCCATGTTGTGGGAGGAGTGACGTTCAGCTTGCAGTGAGATACTCCGCTCCGGCATACATCGGAGCCGTTCAGCCAAGGGAGGTAGGTTTTATATGCTGCAGACACTTAAGAGCATAGATACTTCTCAGGAGATAGTCGCATTGAGATTTCGGAGAAATTCGGAATATCTAAATTGAAATCTAGCAATGTCATTGGGTGGATGGGAATTGATGTCACCGTTTGCTCTAACCCCGGAATCCGCAGTACGATAGATTGAAGATAGGGGTGGCGCATGTTTCACAACAAAAAAGCACCGATAGCCACCCCAAGTCTCCAGCATCGAAGCTGCAAAAAGGATGCTTAGACGAGTTTAAAAGAATCGACTGGAACTAATATCCGTCTTGTCTACCAGAAAATTGATGACAATTCTACTCCCTGCCGCAACATCATACCCATTATCAAAATACTCTTATCTCCGAAGGAGAAAATCCATATTTCCTTCACAAGCCACCGGATCTACATAAACTACTATCAAAATGCCTGGCTCAAACGACTTCCTGGTGCAACTTCCCGACAAGCCCGGCGCACTAAAAACACGCATGGAGCACCTAGGCGCGCACCTAACGCACAACAAGCCGTTGCTGGAGACCGGATCTCTCATCCTCTCAGGCCCCACGCTGACGGGCCATCCCGAGGACCCCAAGCAGGGGCTTCCAATCACCGGCAGCGTTCTGATCTTCCGAACGGGCACCGCAGAGGAGGTGTGGCAGATGCTGGCTGCAGATCCCCTGTGCAAGGCGGATGTGTGGGACATGGAGAAGGCAACCGTCACGCCCTACAGATGCGGGCTTTGGAAACCGTACTAAATTTGGCAATGTCTGGGCAACGGCTTGACGAATCCTCGTGGCACTCGTACGTGTATGAGGCTTTGGGAAAGGAAGGACCTTGCATTTAGAGCGATGCACAAGGAGGTACCGAGAGGATGGTTTCTGGGTTATAGTTCGGATTATACGACATCTAGAGTATTCGAACAATGCAACTTCGCCAGCACCATACTTAAATATAATCTAACCTTGAGTTGCACCATCGGAGATTCCGGTATATGGTATGTGATATGTCGGCTTAGTTGGAGATCTAGCATATAAGATTTCCTCGCACTATTACGGAGATAGAATTGTGATACTAACTATCCTATGCTAGGCGCCAGCCACTTGAAGTAGATGCCGACTTGAAGCTCTTCAGCAAGGTTCTGCCAATACTTGTCATGAATGAAGCTTGTGTTAGTAGTGATGTTGTCAACCCCTGAACCCTTCTGGGCGGCGAATGCAAGCAGCCAATGAGAGACCGTGAGATGCCCGAATCGGGCTAGATCAACTTCCGTATTAGAGTTCTTTTGGATACGGCAATTTATGCATAGCAAACAGCACACAACGGCGCATGAGGTTGATTATCTAAGATTACACCGTTCCGAATTCTACGGAGACGACAAACGGTCAACGTAAACAAAAGATGCAAAGCACGCAGAGCGAAATACCGTCGATGTGGAAGAGGTTTCCGAAGCGCAAAAGGACTATGCAGTCCATGACAATTCTAGACTGTACCAATACCAAGGCTGATACCAAGGCCTATCACAATACCTACTTACCTGTCTGTCAGAGCAATCGGCTGAATTATTCGAATGCAAGGATTCTTCTCGGATTTAGATATGTTCTGGATCGATAATAGGTTGGTGATGCCTATTCGGAGGCGGAGGACCGAGGTATGCAGTAAAGACTTAGCGCATCTACGCTAGCGCGAAGGTCCGCCGAGCCGAGCCGAGCCGAAGCAGCAATCTCGGATTTCCGAGATCACGGCCGACCGTAGCTCAGGACAGCTCCGAGCCAGGGGGGACTTAATCATCTACGTAGGAGTCAGATCATGGATGCTGAGGAGTGAGCGTGCATATGCAATGTGTGTGGATGCAGCAGTGCATAAGCGAAAAGAGCTAGGGCATGGTCGACGGGTACATCTGAAAGTGGGTGGGTAATCTGCATGGAGCAGACTTGCATTGCCGCTGTAGGTCTATGGCGAAGATGATTTCGATGAGCCGGGGTAAGCTTCTGATCGACAATTCCTACCCAAGTTTCCCTAGCAAATGGTATATACGGCTCGCGTGCGGATTACGAATTACGAAGTGCTGATGCTGGGTGTGGCATCAGAAACACTAAGATAGAGGGTTTTCTATTCCCGTGTCTAGCATTTGGAGTTGTTAAAAGATGACGGGTTTCAAGCTCCAACAAAATCTATACTAAATCGCCCAGAAAGACAAGGGTATCGATATTTTCCGAGAAAGCGTCTGAACTAGATCCACTCGGCTCCATAGTGGGGGCGTGTTCGATCAGACTTGGGGAAAGGGCTACCGTAGGACTTGGTACCTAGGTACCGCATGGTATTAACGAGCCAATTAATCGGAGCCGCGCTGTCAGATCTTTGCGTTACACTCGCAATTCGCTAGCGTGGCCTGCCTACTGCTGTGTAATGTCCGTAGCAGTCAGACCACATGTGCGAGCCAGTAGGTGTTGTGCGATGGTGTTATTTGGAGCCAATCCTGTCGGGCGTCGGAGTATCTCAGATGGTAGTCTCACAAGCTTGTCTACTTTAGTTCGCAAGCACTAAACTGAATGGCGTCGCGTCAGTCTAAAGTGGATGGCGGATCGATTCGAATGCCGGAGCAAACACAGATGAGCTAGCTGTCTTAGATCTCATTATTGATGCCGGGTGTGACATCTTCACGCTGTGATCCTTGTCCTACTCAGATAATGCGCAGTGAAGATCCGTTTCCCTAGATGGGTCAAATGTAGTGAAGGGAACTATGCAATCCGTGGAGTTCTTTGTTGTCCATTGTTTCTTATCAGATGGTCTTGGCATTTTGTCATGGACTTATGCACAGTGGTATTTTAACGGAGTTGCTAGGCGCTTCACTGTACATCAAACTGTAGAGTAATTCCGACCCGGGGCGAGGCAGTTGCAGATCGCCGCAACTAACTCACTTACCACTTGCTGCAGTTGATTTTGCTGTGCGGTCCCGCCGTAACCGTACCGTAGTTAGCCAATCGCCGACATTGCTGGAATTAAACCCGAGCTGTGTAGCCTGCTATAATTACTTAATCCTAGTCGCACTATTAAGGACGCAACTGTCAACAACACCATCTAACCTAAGGAAATTTCTTCCCTGACGTATAACAACTCCAACTTTCTTCACGGCTGTTGCGCACTTCATTACATTTGCGCATCTTTATTGTCAAACACAAGCCGTTGGTCACAACCTCCAGCACCCTGCAGGCTTAGATTGCAAACAATATCTCAGAATCTCTTACTTACGTCCGTAGCATTCCGAATGCCTGGGTCCGAGTCGACGGCTTCCTCCATGCGGGAGAAGTCCAAGGAAGAGGATGTGTCAGCGCAAGGGCTGACCGTCGACACAGAAAAGGGCGAAGGCGAAAGTGCGCCAGCACCACCTCCAGCTGCTCCAGCTGGGTTCAACCCGGCCGACTTCCCTGATGGAGGTCGCGAGGCGTGGCTGGTGGTGTTTGGTGGCTTTCTGGCGCTCTTCTGCTCTTTTGGCCTGGTGAACTGCATCGGTGTCTTTGAGCAGTACTATGTCGATGGCCCGCTGCACAACTATTCGACCTCAGCGATTAGCTGGATCCCTTCGCTTCACGTTTTCGTCGTGACTGGGTCTAATGCGATCGTAAGTATTCCTTGCACTTCGTGCATATTCTAATTCTTAAAGAAATGCCAAATTCTGACTAAGTGAACAGATGGGTCGGCTCTTTGACAATTATGGACCGCGCTGGATCCTGGTTGTCGGCACTATCGTCTACTCCTTCGGTCTTATGGTCACGTCATTATCGTCGGAGTACTACCAATTCATTTTGTCGCAGGGGATCGTGCTCGCCCTCGGCGCTAGCGCTGTCTTCAACTGCGCAACCAACTCGGTCATCACTTGGTTTTTCAAGAAGCGTGCGACGGCTCTGGGTATCATGGTTTCGGGCTCTTCGCTGGGTGGTGTTGTTCTGCCTATCATGATCACCAAGCTTATCCCCCAGATCGGATTCCCCTGGACCATCCGTGTTGTGGGCTTCATGTTCCTGGCTCTGTGCGGCATCAGCTGTGTCACTGTCAAATCAAGGCTCCCACCGCGCCCCAAGCCTCTGCGAGTGTCGGATTACATTACGCCCTTTAAAGAGCTCAAGTTCACTATTGTGGTGATCGCATCCTTCTTCCTGTTCTGGGGTCTCTTCCTGCCTTTCAACTATCTGATCCTACAAGCCCAACAAGCTGGCGTCGACCCTACCCTTGTGCCCTACATCCTACCCATTCTCAATGCCCTGAGTATCCCTGGCCGTATCTTGCCTGGCTTCTTCGGTGATCGCCTGGGCCGATACAACACTATGATCTTCATCTCCGCACTATCGGGTATCATCACCTTGGCACTGTGGATCCCGGGCAGCAAGTCTACGGCCGCGATTATTGTCTACGGTGGCATTTTCGGCTTCTCTTCCGGTGGCATCATTTCCCTGCTTCCCGCGTGCATGGCTCAGATCAGCGACATCCGAGAAATTGGAACGCGCAACGGTGTGAACCTATTTTTCGCCGCCGTCGGCGCGCTTACGGGCTCGCCCATCGGTGGTGCCATTAGCAGCGGCGACAGATACCTCGGTCTACAACTCTTTACTGGTATTACCATGTTGGCGGGGTCGCTGCTATATGTCGTTGCCCGGACAGTGCTAATTGGCGTGAAGCCCGGCAGGGTCTAATCTCCATGTCATTGAAAAGCTTCTAGGTCGCCAAGAACAATGATTGCTTTGTTATGAGCCCATGATAAACAGCAGTATAGAGCTTATGAATACCACAGGAAAAGCAGATACCAGAACAGAGAGTCATATACGATTCGCGTTTATACTTCACTGTACCGTGAAGGATGAATCCTTGCCGATAGCTACTACATGAGGAGGACGGCAGATGAATAGGTGATTGGCAGCATAATAGGGGCCAAGGTGGAGGAAATGGTATAAAGATAGAGCACGCTTGTTGCGCAGACTAGACTGCGTCACAGCCTATCGTATGAAAACTTGAATGAAAAGCACCACTCTACAGAAATTTCATGTTCCTGATGGCCTCCATATGATGGCTTAGGTGTGTGTTCTCTTACACGCGTCTTATATGCAAGTAAGACGGGGTAATGATGTCAATGACAGGCAGCGATGATTGTGACGGCGAATAGAGCTAAGAGTTATTAATTAAGAGCTAAGAGCTAAGACCACGGGTGAGTGAGCTCAGATGCCGCTCCGATCGAACCGAGCGTGCGAGAAGATGGTGTGTACGGCCATCACGTCAGACCGGGGAGCCGCAAGGCAAAAGATAGTCGGCGGGATTTGAAATACCTACATGTTCTGGCAGTGCACAAATTAGCTAGGAATAGAGAAATGCCTTCGCGAGCCAGCCATTGGGTGCGAGTGTGCGAGCGCGAGATGCATGTCGAAGATCGCACGATGGCCCTGTACTTCCTGAACAGCCATGAGCAGGGACAGCCTGCCTGGGTCTAGATCCCAAGTCAGGCCATGGCGTGTATGATCCCCAACGATGGAATGGATGGGCTGCAGCCACTCTGCTGCAGGTTATCGTCGTCCGCCGGCAGGCTGCGTCAAGATAGGCCCTATTAGGTAAGATGTACGGACAGATGGATCGTTATATGTAAGTACCCTGCCTTAACAATTAACAAATGCTACACTAAACAATGCGTATTTCGCTTAGGTAAGTACATGGTGAGAGGTGTGTAGGTAATCGCTGTGTTTATCATGTGTTAACAGGAAACAATTCGCCATTATTGGCTGCGCGATGAATCAATCTTTTTGTCCAATTCCTTAGCTTGGAGGGGTCTTAATAACGGGGTAATACGCCCGAAACCACGCGACTGGTTGCTATTAAAGAGGCAGAAATAGACGAGAATCTCCTCGTCTAAGCCCTATTGATCTAAGAGCGCGCTTCCCTGTTAGCGTTACCTAATGTACACTAGACAGTCTAGCTACGGCGGCGGGATCTGCTAAGCATGGGTGAGCCTGCAGCGATCTTTTCTTGTTCATCCTAAATTCTTCGGCCGATGTTCGTTTCGTATTCCTTCCTTCTGTGTAGCCTCGAGGACACTACGCTCTTTTGAGGTCGGGACAGTAATAAGGCTTCCACGTACAACAGACCATGTTATACGCAAAGCCACATCCGCGTTATAATTATCAAGCACAGGGTTTTGATCCATCTACGCTAAGTGCCGTACATGCGTGCTTATAAGCTCGGCTATCATGCGGCTCGCAAAGCCACAAATACACGATCAAGCCGGGGCGGCGTCATCTTACGGTAAGACAGAAGAGTATTGACATCTGTAGCTGAAGCAAGTGTCGTTAAGACTATAGAGCACTGCATTGCAGAATCGGTCTTGTGGTCGATATGCGGGTAGAAAAGATCTCGTTTATGCTATGTTACGATACTAGCCATTCTATCTATGCCGTCCTTCTATGTTGTCTCTTAGTCCATTACAATTTGACTACCACCTTGCGCGCCGATACACCGGCTCGGTGAAGATCCACGGCTGCCTGAATGCTTTCGAGGCCCTGTCCAGCAATAAATGGTTCAGGTGCGGGCTTGTAAGATCCTGTTTCTAGTGCCTTTGGTAGAAATTCTTCGTAGATAGCCTTACTTGACTCGTCATCCTTGATAGTCAGCCCAAAAACGGCTTGCAGGGTTACCCCCTCTGGGGGATCAGGGAAGCCACGCTTCGCTGTTGCAACTAATTTGTTGCCTGGGGTTTTCTGTCATGGCGTGGGCATCTAATTAGCGCTAAAAAAAAGTTTCATGACGTTCCAGAAAAAACAGAACCTACCGAGGCTACATCGACACAAATTGCCCAAGCCGGTGAGCCAATGCAGTCCATTACACCCGCCAAGGTCTTTGATTTGAAGGCGTCCAACAAGTCCTCGTGGACTGTCGGACTATTGTAGTCAAATACCTGGGATGCACCAAGCTTCTTCACATAGTCAAAGTTGTGAGCTGAAGCTGTAGTGATGACTTCGTACCCGGCTGCAATGCCGAGCTGAACTGTAGTGCAACACATAGTGGTCAGCCTATGAACGAATAGAGTACGGAAAACACAAATTCCAAGGCATGCACGCTTACTGGCGTTGCTGCCAACACTTGAGGCACCGCCCCAGACAAGTAACGTTTTGCCGGTGGGCTGCCGAGCCGGCTCGGTGGGAAACTGCAGGTTCAGATACGACTTCTGGAACAATCCAGCGGTGGCGGTCGAGAGTCCCAAGGGCAACACCACAGCAGCCTCGTATGACATATTAGCCGGAATGGGGCAAGCCATGTTGGTCAAGAGAGTAGTGTGCAGCTGAAAGCCTCCGTCCTGCTGTCGCCCACTGACCATACTAGTAGCATGGCCAACGACACGATCACCGACCTTGAAGCGAGTCACATCAGGGCCTACAGCAGCCACTACACCAGCGACATCCTGACCCAGGACGGTTGGATAGTTGAGCGGGTAGATGGCTCCATATTGCAAGTTGCCATCAACGGGGTTAATAGCAACAGCCTCGTTCTTGAGCAAGATCTCATTGGGGCCGGGGGTCCAAACCGGAGCCGGCTTTACCACGTAGGGATGCGCCTTGGCTTCGGTAATGAACGCAGCCGCATTGGTGCCTGAGGCCATGGTGATGGTGCGTGATGCTGAAACTTTGTGTGGGTGTATCAGAAAAGTCTGAGAAGAGAGGGCAGAAAAGCGCAAGTTTTGGCAATGATAGCTCACGTTTGCGCACGAAGTCGAGGATGATGATGGCGATGGTACAACACAAGAATCATTCCAACGAGGGCGGCAGCGAGCTATTCTAGTAGAATATCTGAGCCACATGGCGATGTTGATCTTGCACTGAATCTTGCACCGGATCTTCTCCTGAACGCGCGCTTACGATTTCGCCTGCGTCTGGCGGAGTGCATAGCTATGATTACCCGTAGCATTGGGTGATGCTGTAATGCACGGGAGATATAGCTTGGGCTGCATATTGCTGTGGGTGATTCTCCGAATCCGAGCGGCTCGGGCGAAGTGGCTGATGATTGGTGACAGGTACGATGCAGGTATGATAGAGATATGGTAGAGGTATGGTGGAGGTACGGTGGAGTGCAGAGTGATGGACATGGCAATGAGCACGACACGCGGTTTCGCCAAAGTCGCCGCTTCTTCGGCTCGTAGGCGGCCTGGCACCTGACATTGATATTCCGAGCCGTGCTGGCTCAGGTACCTACCGCAGCAACGGCACTGTACTCGTAGCTCGCTGCTGATGGATGGATGGCTCCACCTGCGGGAATGATTGGCGACAAGGCGGCAGAACACGCACCCTGGGCAGTACCTGGGGAACTGCGGATCTGTACTGGGTTAGGGCCTTAGGTAGGGTGCGCTAACAGAGGATCCGGCCGTCAGTGGGGCCAGCGGGGGATCCTGCTGGTTAAGCATACCTGAGTGGCGGGCCATGCCCCTGGCCTCGGCCCCGGGGGTCAAAGCTCGGGCCAATGCTTGGGCGAAGCTTAACCACTGCAATTTCTAGCGAACAAGCACTTGGCAACTCCTCGGACCCACCATCTAGCATAGCAACCGACATTGATTTTCTTCTCTTCCTTCTCGTTTTCAGCCCATCCTCGCCAAGCAGAACGTTCTTTTCGGGCCGCTCGACGCAGTACCGAGAGTGTTTATTGCAAGACGGCAACCCATTCCTCAGACACCTACAAGCGATTGCCGCCCAGCTAACCTAGTTAACTCAGCGCTCCACAAAGGCCATGTGGCCGTGGGAATCCCTCGTATTTTCGGGTTCAGAGGGCGGAGCCTGCTCTATGCTTAGGCTATAGGCAAGATCGGGTACACTAGAGACCGTGAACGGCATAGGCAGTTGTCAGGACTGTCTAAATTCATATCATCAACATCCAAGCGCTAGCGAACTCACATCATATGTTTTACACGTATGGCCGCTTTTGCTAACCTGGCTCTGCCTTAGTGCGCTGAATAAGTACTTCCGTTGATTGAAGAGCTAACGCCATTGGAACTTTATGGGTGAATATCCCGGTGGAAGTTATGCAACTTGCCTGGCTAACTCGCTTGGTCTCCTTTCGTATCTCGGTACAGATAACGGTTTGGGGACCATTTGACAATCGCAGGCCACGCACCTAACCTTAACCCTGGGCGGTTCTCCACCTGCCCTGCGACAGTGGGGGGTTTGTGGGGTTATCTCCCGATTACTGACCTTGAGCTGCTAATTGGTTTTCAACTGACCACGGTAATTGTCCAAACCTCGCCGCACGTTTGCATTCTCGGGTGATGCGGATTATGTGCGGAGGATTGTGATAAAACGTGCGTGAGATTGAATCCATGCTCCTCAGATTTCGTCATAGGCTCTGACGACAGCCTTCATCATATACGTATATCCCGGGGTATACAGATCCAACGTACGGATACATCAGCCAAGCAGCCAAGCATGGCCAAGTACACAATACTACCATGATAGAATGCTGTACCGGAATGGTGGGGTGTGCCAAGTATACCGACACATGCGCCTCCGTCGCAACGATGGCCACATGCGAGCATTTAATTACAGTTATCCATTAGCCTTGTATACTGCAGTACGACTGTGTTTTGGCACTAGCACTTGCTCTTCAGCTGCATGTAAGTGTTTGGGGACACATGTCGATTCGCCTGCGTCGTCACCTTGGCGGCGCATTCTTTTTAGTAATGGGTGTGTTCTTTCCAGCAATGCAGTGATCGACTGATTGAGCTGCCTGCCGCAATCCGAGGCTCTCGCCCACCAGGGGTATATTGCCAAGGGCCTACGAAGACGCTGGCCGCGGTACCGGGCTGAACCAGCGGTCCAGGACGACGGAGTATATACTGCCATTTACATGAGGCCCTACACTAGTGCATGCTTGATTTGGCAGGACCCGATTCTGAACCGGCCATTCACGGAGAGAAGCGCCCATTTGGCCGACAACTTCTGCATCTAAAAGATGCTAGAGCTCGCACGTTTGCCTATAAATAACTTAGATCAAATGGGTATTTATTTGTTTTCGATTTTCCTCGCTCACCGAGGAACGGCGAGACTCGTCGTCCCTCCTCTAGACCGTAACCTCTTGCCCCCACATCCGGAACCTGTCATCTTCGCAGACGGACCGTGTTCCTGTCATCATCCTTCTCAACCAGCACGCCCTACTGGGAGGCCTGGTATAGCCGTACGGTCTTGTACCACAGACAGGGCCGCCTGCCAATCCCTGCTCTAACAGGAAATGTCGCTGACCATCACAGGACGAGGAGGTTATTCACAGCCTACACCTTTAACTACCTATACGACGCTTATGGGTTGTGGTCGTGCTTATGTTGGTGACCACTGACCGTAGTCGTGACAGGAAAGCCCATGCAGCATAAGAGCCGAATCGAGGACTTAGTGACTTATTTCTTCCCATTTTGTCGGCGATAGCTACCCGTGTAGCACTTCTGATACGGATGTTAGGGCCTTTCATGCTGACTTACGGCATATGGAATATGGATAGTCAGGTACTTGTGACATGGGCCTTGTGCGTGATCCTACGCATGACGCCCGATGCTACGCTAACGCACACGGCATATACGCCAGGGAAAATACATCCCGTTTCAATCAGAGTATCTAGTCAACAGGCTCATGGCATCGCCACAGTCGTATACTTACCGTATATCTCACCGTCACGATAAGACGGACGTGACCCATGCCGATCATACCGATCGTGCCTAAGATATTTAGCTTCGGCTATTACATAGAGAGGTGGCCAGCGCCTCATTTGATATCTGTCGAGGTCCAACTTGTCTTGTTTTCAGCTTTGTGCCGACTCTCGCATTGTTCATTCCTGGGTTTATAGACACGCCTGCTGCCAAGGGTAGATCTACGTTATATAATTCATTAGATACCCACTCCCTCGGTGGTGTCGGCGAGAATAGCCTCCTCCACTCAACTTCGATATCGCTTCTATCACACCGCAAGGTTGAAGCGGCCCCGAGTATGTCTCTCCCTACCCAGTCCCTTGTGCAGCGTAGCTTATAAATCATTGCATAAGCACGGGGCACACAGCCATGCCACAGCAGGTCGAAGCATCAGGGACGCCATCGCGGCAGAGGCCGGGCGGTGCCTGCGAAGAGTGCCGGCGGAGGAAACTGCGTTGTGATCGCCAACACCCCCAATGCGGCGTGTGCGCCGCCGCCGGCGTGGCCTGCTTTACCACCACAACCCGGGCCCCGAGAGGACCTAAACGTGGCTACTTAAAGGCCATGCAGGCCCGAATCGGCATGTACCTCCCTGTCTGTCTTGAATATTGCGGCGCGACTGATCGACTAATATGTTTTGTGGACGACAGCCGCTCTCGAGGGCGCCGTAAGTCAGCAGCAGACGGACGGAGATACCATCGAGCCTGTCTGTATCGAGGACGGAACCGATGATCTATTTACTCCTGGCGTAGAGCAGCTGGGCTGGCAGTGGGATTTTCCCGTCGTCGATACCGAGAATTTCTTTCATGATACAAGTCTCATGATCCCCACCTCTTATGGCTCCTCAGCTGGAAGCACCACAACAGGGTCAGAAAGTGCAGTTTCAGCGCCGCTCACGCGGCCCTTTGACGACGTAACCTCGCCGGAAACATGTCACAGTCTTGCAGCATTTGAAGATCCCAGTGGCTTATATACGACCAACATATCAACATTAATGCAGGCTGAATTGTAAGTCTCTCAAATTTTATAAGTATAGAGTTGAAATCCAGTCATATGCCACTGCAATATATACCGACGCATATGGCAATTCTAACTAAAGGCAGAGATCAATTATATTTCGATCGAGTTGATTCATGCATGCCGATCGTACATCAAGGACGGTATTCGTCTTGGGCACGGCAGGCGACCAAAACCAGACAGCAGATGGGTTTACAGTACACTCTATGGACGGCTGCAGCAGCAGCCTCTGCACACTACCAGGGCATGGGCGAATTGCTCTATTATGAGGCGCGGAGACTAATCAGAGATCCGGAGGAAGGGATGGCTAGTCCCTCTACCACAGAGATCGAGCATGTGCAAGCCTGGCTCTTGCTCGCTATCCACGAACTCATGTTCATCGATTTCCGGCGTGGATGGATCAGCGCCGGGCGCGCCTTTAGACTTATCCAGTTAGACTGGGCACGCTATACTGACGATCTAAGCTCTGAATGTGCGCCGGCGCAATGGACTGAGGTGGAGCAACGGCGCCGGACCTTTTGGATGGCGTACTGCTTAGATCGATTCATGAGTCTCCGCAGCGGCTCACCCCCAACGTTCAGCGAACAGGTAATCGCCCTAAGCCACCCGCTCTCAACCGAGCACACCAATCGTCTTATCAGATCGCTAACTATTTCTTGTTATGGCTGGTTTCTAGAACATGATCCGTCTGCCTGCACCCGAAGCCGCATTTCAGAACGATACGTACGTGCTGACGGGCTGTCTTGCCGATGCCATCGCATCAGTAGACGCGAGTCAGACATCCCCTTTCACCGAATGCATCGTCGTCGCTACCATGGCGGGCCGTGCCCTGTCGCATCAGCATCTTGCCGCCACACAGCCGAATCCGCCACGGGATTTCTGGGACCGCCACCAGCTGATCAACTCGATTATGATGCCAAGAATGGCGGCATTCTCGCTCAAGCACCCCTCCGCACTGCAGGAAGCTGACCCGGTGCTGATGTTCGTCAGCCTCATGTGGCGGGCGACGGTTCTCTTCTCTCAAGTCACGGTAGTTACCGAGCAAGCCGTCTCAGCGGCGGATGAAAGCGGCTTCGTGATCGCGGAATATGGCCGGCGGTCTTCGCTCGCCGCTCAGGAGGTTGTCTGCATTGCCAAGAAGCTATCCCAAGTGAACTGGTTCAAGGTGGGTAACGAACCCTACCCCTACCTTATCTTGGCTAGGCTAATTACTGACTCCACCCGACCCTGATCTACAGATCCATCCACTAATGCCGATTCCATTATCACTATGCTCCGAGTTGCTTAATTCGCATAGCGGACTGGACGAATCGGTGGGGAAGCGTTTACCACTTGTCCAAGAAGTCATGGACGACATTAAACGCTTCAATAATCTCGGGCGGGGGTTTTACAACTATAAAGTGTAGAAGTTGATTGGTGGCTTGCACTGGGCGCTACGTGCAAAAAAGAATAGACAATAGAAGAACCCCATCACGCGATAAACTAAGTATATAAATCTTTGGGCTAGTCACATACGCGAATACAAACAATTGAAATGCACATACCTCACGGCAGTTGAGACCAGAAACTATTCAGGGGGAGTTCATCTTCTACTAGTAAATAGCATATCTACGCTTCAACCTCTCAATCAAACTACTGAAATCTGCTGTTCGTCTAATAATGAATACATGTACGGAGTACCAGCTCTTGTATTCCTGCTTCGTGTACGAACTGTACATGCAGCCAATCCCACGATTTATGCTTATAGGTATGCTTATGATCCCGGTGCTTCTATAACTCCTAAAGGCAAACCCAATGACATCGAACAAATTGAGCTCGATGCATGTGCAGGTTGCATCGGGTGCCCAGTCTATATTCCGGGGCAGGTCGCCATTGGGATGTGGATGGTTACAGCACTATCAAAAAAAGCAGATTTTTAGATAGCTGGAGGATGCATCCTAAACTAGATGCTGGAGTTGTACAACGGTATCTACCCACTACGCTACCTTAGGTATGTGTTCTATCTCAGTGGTACAGGCCAAGGCTGCAAGCAGGGGATGTCCACCGGGTCTAGAGGCAACGGCGTGTGGAGAGACCAGCTCGCGTGCATTCCACGTGCGATACGACCACGAAGGTGGTATGGTCTGAGATTCGCCAACGGGTTACGGCACACAAGTGTCAGATTTACAGTGGGCGTAACTTACCTAACATTGTATGTGGGGCGATTCTGTATGAACACCAAACCTACTCCGTACATTACGCATAAGTCTGTCTAGTGGGGCCTTATTAGCGTGCCAGTGCGAGGGATCGCAGAAGGAGACTTTTGCCTGCCACCACAATTTAACCGTGATCAACACAGCTCACGTTGACTCAGGCAGCAGACATGATATACCAGTGCAGCCATATTTTCCATGCCACCTACCTAAAGCATGTGGTTCGCTGAGTATAGTGCGTTGGCTAATTCACGCCCGCATCGAGCTTGATCAGCTCAGTCAGTCAGCCGGTGCCCCATTTGTCCAGACGATCAGCTTATGTGGCGTCCGGGCTGGCGGCTGTCTTTCGAGATTCCGCACCGAGCGTGCGCCACAGATTGGGGTACCAAACCCGTTACGGCATCGCGAAGACAGAAGAAAACAGCAGAGAGTAATGAAATGAGTTGTCAAGCGGCCACTACTTACGAGGCACGCGTACGCAGAAGTCCCAGCACTGGAGGCTAGACACTCGGCAGCTGGGCACACGATAGTACTGGTCTTCAATCCAGAGGCTTAAGCGCAGCGGCAGGAGGAAAGTGTTCAAACGTGCCATGCAGCGTACCTCCTTCTTCATCGTACATCTTTCACTAAAGGACGGATCCGCCAAGAACACGGAATGAGAGACCTGGGAGAAGGAGCAAGAGGCCTAACGAGGGCTAGCTAGCTTTGCTCGTTACCTCCGAGCTTTACTCCGCGGTCCGAATTCATATGCCGACGATCTCCATCCTTCTATACTACGAAGTACTTTTCAAGCAGCGGAACCACGCACATTGCAGGAGGCGCGGCTAGCATAGTCTAGATCAGATTCTCATTGGGTTGGTCCTATAATCACACCTGGCGTGCTTTACATTTCTCCTACAGACGCTCCGAAAGCGCTCCAAATCGAACGAATCTGCCAAGTTTCCAGCCGGCGTTCCAGGCTGGCCCCTTCCAATCCCTTCATGTTTCGGAAAGCGAACGCTCCCGGCAATGCGGCTACGCGGCTTTGCTTCCTGATAAAACTTTTCTTAGTAGATCGATTTGACCTTGACGATCCCGTTCGCCCAGCCTCTACGCTGCTTATAGCCCAAGAGCGTGTCCTGCAGCATGCCCTCGTAGTCGAAGTGCCAGATCTTAAACGTGCGGTCTTTGACCTCCTCGAAGGCCGTCTCCGCCCGGGTCATCTTTGCATCGTCGGCCCACTCCACCTGCTGGTGCAGGTCGCATACTCGTCGGCTGCTATTGACTAGCCATTGGCTGCGTGTGCGCCTCACGGCATCGTACGTGTGAAATGCCGCTGCGAGCGCCGTCTCCTTGGCCTCTGGATGCTCACGGAGCTCAGCTACTACTTCTCGCATCAGGGTAGCCAGACACAGCGCGTCCTCGATGCCCTGGCCTGCACCGGCTCCGTGGTGAGGGCTTGTCGCATGTGCTGCATCGCCGGCTATGCATACGCGATTATTGTTGTATCGCGGGACGGGATACTCCCAGAGGTCAAATATAGCCCATTTGCTCATCGTGTCGGGGAAGCGTTCGATGAGGTCGCGAACCGGCTCACACCAGCCGTTGAATGCTGCTCTGACGTCGTCTTTTGTGCCCTCGGCCACTGTTTGCGAATCATCCGGCCAATTCTTGGGATCTCTGACGAAGGCCACCGCATTGATCATGAGGTTGTTAGCCACTGGATAATGCAGTAGGTTTGCGTTTGGTCCAACATGGTTGTGTTGGTTCATGGCCTTGTATTCGCCCAGAGCCTCAACGGCTTGAGCCATTGGGATCAGCGTTCGGTAAGCCACACAGTGAGAGTAGCTGGGGCGTGAGGCTGGGTGATCTTCGCCTAGGAGAATCTGTCGTACGCGTGATTTAACGCCATCGCAACCGATCACTTCAGCTCACGTCAGTATGCAAACTAGAGCACATGCTGTGGATATGCAGCTTAGGATACGACGTGATATGACATACCGGCGTCCGCTTCTGCTGTGGTACCATCTCGGAATTTGACCAATAATTTCTGTCCTTCACCCCTATCCTCGATCGTTTCGAGACGTTTCTTTAGTTCCACCACATTGGGAGGGATGCACTTGACAAGACTCTCCAGGAATTGATCACGTCGGCAGCCTTCGAAACCTCGAGGGCCAGCACTCAGCTTATAGAATAAGCGCTGCTTGCGCGGGTCATCGCGATGTCGTTCGTATCCGTCAATCCAGCGCAGGTAGTCGTCTGGATCTTCCTCGCCGCCGTTGGAGGTTGCAACAGATCCGCCTGCTCTCAACGCGGCGGGGATTGATGGATCAATCAAGTTCATGCATCGAATTGAATTGGCTGTAAACGCGATACCGGCACCGATCTCGCGGAAGCTTTGGGCTTGTTCATAAACTTTGACCTTGACTCCGACACGAAGTAAGCCAATGGTAAGAACGAGTCCAATGATACCACCTCCTACGATGATGATCTCCGGCTCTCCGCCCGATGAGGCCGAGTTCGAAGTAGCGCTCATGATTTCTCGTATGAATTGATATGTTCGGGCTTGCCACGCTGAGAGGCAGATGATTCACCAAATAGCTAGGCTTTGTCCAGTGTCAAGGAGTAGCCAGAGATTATTGTTCGGAAATTTTATCTACGTAATGGCAGTTCGGCCAACAGCTTAAAAGACTCAACCTTTGTACTTTTCGTACTTATCGGCTCAGCCACATTACATCCCGAGAGACTTCACCCGAAGAGAGCCAATGTCATGCGTGGTATTTTCACTTATTCACGATCGGAGCATCACAAGCCAGCCGAGCTTGTTTCTGTGGGAGCCTTGCGCTGTAGGATTTCCGGATCCACAAATACCCCGTGCCGAACATCTCGATGACAGGCTCGGGATATCCTCACAACTGTGTATCACCGTCCTTCTGATACCGCATATGATAAGATTCTATCAGAAGCGATCAGCCCCTCCCACAACTCCCTTCGGACGAGACAGGAAGGCCTGCTTCCGGCCTATGACTAAAGATAGTATTTGAGATGATTACAAGGCCTCATAGGATACTATCGTTTTTGATAGGCGCCCTGCCTCGCTTCGGCTCGGGGAAACTCCACGTTATACCCTTCACCTACCAAGCCCTTACCACATCGGTGTCCTTGTGTACCTGTAAGTTGGTTTTCGTGATTGAGGCCTATCTCTGATTGACATTGTTGCCTCCTTGTGGCTGACCGTATCACACAGAAACTGTCATGGTCCTGAGAGGCTCCGAGAGCTCAAAGAATAATCGGGATAGCTCTCTATCCTGAGTTCCTCCCGAACCGAAGGTTATTGGGCATGTGCTAGTTGCCTGAGTAGAATCAGTGAGCGGAGAGAGCTCCGTATTATGCAAGATAGGCAGACTACCTTAGGCCAACTTAGTCGCTTCGCTACTTTTATATTGAGGCTTTGCTGCTCGAATCATAAAAGTTTGAACGAGCAACTCATAAAACTAGTGCAAACAACTCAAACTGCACTCTCCATTATCCATCAGTAGTGACCGAACCGGTTTCACAGAAAGTCTCACTTCACACTGAGCTTCCCAACTTAATAAACGAACTGTCATTTCCCCCTGTTGCTATCACTGGCTTAGATCTTGTCTGAATCTCCTCCACATTCAACATATCAAAATGACTGATCCCGTTCGCTCAGCTTTGACACATCCCGCCGTTCTTGTGTTCGGCCCTTTGTCACTGTCATGCAATCCTGCGCAAGTTTCTCGAGCACGCAACACTGTTGTCGGCAACACCCACAATGCATGGATTATTGATCTAATTGCTCAGCTTCCACAACTGTGGACAACTATCTCGACCGCCCTCCCGTCCCTCCACAATGACACAGGCTACAGACAAGTTCTGGACCTGGCGGAAGCCTTTCGGCTTGGACGACCTCTTGAGACGGCATATCCTCTGCCTAACAAAGTTCTCCTGCCTCTAGTCGTGATTTTCCATCTTGCCCAGTACACCGACTTCCTCGGAAACTCTGGGGCCAATATCGATGAGGCTTGGAAGAGCCCAAGCGAGACCGTTGGTTTTTGTACGGGTCTCCTTAGCGCGTTTGCCGTTTCGTCCTCGGCCAATAAGAAGGACTTTGAGAAGTATGGCGCTGTTGCTATAAGACTTGGGTTACTCGTCGGCATGGTTGTCGATGCCCGAGAGGGTTCTTCGGGACTCAATGCCAAATCACTTCGTGTGGGCTGGAACTCAACACAATCGAAGGACGAAATGAGGAATATCATCCAGGAGTATCCGGAGGTAAAGCCTCACCCGAGCCTTCTTTCATAACAACTTTTCATATCTCATCTCTCTTCATTCGCTATTAAACTCGGATTGAGCAACATCTAACATAAGCCTATTATAGACATATCAGTCTGTTGAGTATGACGAGAACCTTGCAACCGTCACAACAACAGTAAAAAATATCAAGGCGCTCGACCAGCGACTGAAGAGCGCCGGCTTCAATTCCTCAGAGCTAGAGCTCTATGGATGTTTCCATGCCGAATGCCATCAGGCCTTGATGGCCCCTATCTTGGAGTTCTGCAACGCGAACCCAGAATTCCAATTCCCCGATGCGTCTAAGACTCTCGGCCCGACTCGTTCCAACACCACCGCGGAAATTGTTACTCAAGGAAGTCTACACGACCATGCCCTTGAGTCTATCCTAACTAAGAAGTCGTTGTGGCATAAGACTCTCTCGGCTGCTAGACAGTCTCTCGTGGAGAAAGACTCGCAACTCATTTCTTTTGGCTTTGGACGCTGTGTACCACCGACACTTATGCGGGCCATTGGTAGCCAGGTCATCCACCTTGCCGACATCGAAGATTCTGTCGGCCCTGTATCGAAAGATCAGAGAGCCATTACGGACAACGACATTGCCGTCGTCGGCATGTCGTGCAAGGTGGCTGGGGCCGACAACCTAGAAGAGTTCTGGGATCTTCTTTGCGCTGCCAAGTCTCAGCATCGTGAGGTGCCCCGCGACCGCATTGCATTCGACAAGACGGCGTTCCGCGACGTCGATGAGAAACGAAAGTGGTTCGCCAACCTCCTCGATGGGCCTGACCAATTTGACCACAAGTTCTTCAAGAAAAGCCCAAGAGAGAGTGCCACCATGGACCCCCAGCAGCGTCTGCTCCTGCAGACCGCCTACCAAGCCGTAGAGCATGCAGGATATTTTCAATCACCCAACCCTGACAAGCGTGTCGGTTGCTACATCGGGCTGTGTGCTACTGACTACGAGAATAATATCGCCTGCCACCCCGCAAATGCCTTCTCGGCGACTGGAAACCTGCAGGGCTTTGTGGCTGGCAAAGTCAGTCACTTCTTCGGCTGGACTGGACCCGGTCTCACTATTGATACTGCTTGCTCTTCGTCTGCTGTGGCCGTACATCAAGCGTAAGTACTTCCCTGATTACTACACCGCTCAATCCACTCCTGGGAAAACTCCATTCTCGTTGCCTTGCATCTCAACCCCCCGATACATATGAAATAAACCTTTACAATAATACGCTAACTGCCAATTACTAGTTGTCGCGCTATTCTCAGCGGTGAGTGTACGGCGGCGCTCGCCGGAGGCACTCACGTCATGACTAGCCCCTTGTGGTTCCAAAATCTCGCGGGTGCCTCATTCTTGAGCCTTACAGGTCAATGCAAGCCTTTTGATGCCAAGGCTGACGGCTACTGCCGAGGTGAGGGCGTGGGCGTTGTCTTCTTGAAGAAGCTGTCTGCAGCGGTGGCGGATGGTGATCAGGTTAGCATTCTCAAACTGTGCATCATCTATATTCGGAGATCTCTGTTTTGGGATTGCCCAAGCACTTATTACCCCCAAATACTCTTGCAACGTCACCGCAAGCAACACGCCGAAGGAACACTACTGACGTCAAGCCTCAAATCAGATTCTAGGTGTCGTGGCGGCAACAGCCGTCCAGCAAAACCAAAACTGCACCCCTATCTTCGTCCCCAACGTGCCATCGCTGTCCGACCTTTTCTCCCAGGTGACGAAGACAGCTCAACTGAAGCCCGATCAAATCTCCGTCGTTGAAGCTCATGGCACTGGTACCGCAGTCGGTGACCCAGCTGAGTATGATAGTATCCGCTCAGTCTTGGGAGGCCCTCTGCGCACCAGCCCAGCAGTAGTGAGCTCTGTCAAGGGCCTCGTCGGCCACATTGAATGCACTTCTGGCATCATTTCCATGATTAAGGTGCTGCTGATGATGAACAAGGGAGCAATTCCCCCGCAAGCCAGCTTTACTACCATGAACCCTGCGATCAAAGCAACCCCAGCAGACAAGCTAATTGTGCCAACGAGTATGCTTCCTTGGGACGCAAAATTCCGTGCCGCACTTATCAATAACTACGGCGCATCTGGATCCAATGCTTCTATGGTGATTACAGAGTCGCCTCTGGCTACAAGATATGTCGTGGATGCGAGCATTTCGGCAGCATCGTCACCTGCTGGAATGAAACATCCATTCTGGCTCTGCGGCCTCGATGACCAGAGTCTTCGGCGATACGCCAAAGCCCTCGCAACATACTTCAATAAAGGAGGCAGCTCACTGGGCGATCTTTCTATCGCTAATGTCGCATACAATCTCGCCCGCCAGACCAATCGTACGCTTGATCAACGTCTGATTTTCAGCGTAGAATCAGTAAGCGATCTGCAACAGAAGTTGGCGGCATTCCAACAAGGGAGCGATTCCATCAAGTCGACTGAGCGTGTTGCCCAAAAGCCTGTCGTATTATGCTTTGGCGGCCAAGTCTCGACATATGTCGGGCTTGATCGTCAACTATATGAGTCGATCCCGATTCTGCAGAAGAACCTTGACGAGGTCGATGCAGTGGCTCGCACTCTTGGCGTAGGAAGCATATTCCCGACGATCTTTGAACGGTCCCCTATCACCAACATTGTCAAATTGCAGATTGCTCTTTTCGCCAGCCAATATGCCTGTGCTCGAAGCTGGATTGACTCCGGCGTCCAGCCCAGTGCGGTCGTGGGCCACAGTTTCGGTGAGCTGACCGCTCTCTGCATTGCGGAAGTACTGTCCGTCAGGGACACATTGAAGATGATTATCAGCCGAGCCACACTGATCCAGGAAGCCTGGGGCCCTGAGAAAGGCGCGATGATGGCTGTTGAGTCAGAGTTGTCCACTGTCGAGAAATTGCTCAGCGACCTTGCTGCTGGCTCGACAGATGGCCGGGTGGCCTCTATCGCTTGCTATAATGGCCCCAGAAGCTTCACCCTTGCTGGTCCTGAGGCTGCTATCGATGCTGTCGCCGACGCCGTCGCTAAGATGCCCAAGACGGAAAGCCCAATTCGCGCCAAGAAGCTCAATGTGACGAATGCTTTCCATTGTGCTCTCGTCGACCCGCTCATGGCTCGTCTTGAGCAGAATGCCCAAGATCTGACATTCCGCGAGCCTAAAATCCCGATTGAGCGAGCATCTGAGTCTGCGATGGAAGGAAAGTTCACGGCCAAATTCGTCCCCGAGCACATGAGGCAGCCTGTCTTCTTCAACCACGCCCTACAACGTCTCGCACAACGTTATCCCAGCGCCGTCTTCCTCGAAGCGGGCTCTTCTTCCACAATCACCTCGATGGCCAACAAAGCTCTTGGCAACCCCAGCCAATCCCACTTCCAAGCCATCAACATCATAAACACCGACAATGGATGGAACAACTTAGTCGATGCCACCGTCGGTCTGTGGAAGGCTGGACTACCAGTCCAATTCTGGGCTCACCGTGCCAGGCAGTCCGTCAAACATTCGCCGCTTCTCCTGCCGCCGTATCAATTCGACGATTCTAGACACTGGCTAGAGCTGAAGGCTCCACCCAAGCCAGTCACCGTCATTGAGGCGCCTAAAGCAGAGGCTGAGAAGGAGAAGGTGCCCGATACTCTTCTTACGTTCCTCGGCTACCAAGATAGCCAGAGCCAGCTAGCAAGGTTCCGGGTCAACACTAACATTCCCCTGTACGACAAGTTCATCGTAGGCCACGTCATCGCACAGACAGCGCCTATCTGCCCGTCTATTGTACAGCTGGATCTAGTCATCGAAGCAGTCCGCAGCGTCAAGCCCGAGAATGCGCGCCTGGAACCCCAAGTTCATCTCGTCGAGAACCAATCGCCTCTCTGTATCAATGCTGCTCGACAGGTGTTCATCGAGACCGAAGAGAAGGTCCAAGGCTCTGAGAAATCGTGGGAGTTCCAGATCTTCAGCACTGACGGATCCAATGGTGGCGGAAAATCCCTGCATACGACTGGCAGACTGGAGTTCCGCGCTGCCGATGACGTGTCCCTGAGACTCGAATTCGCGCGCCTCGAGCGATTCATGAGCCATAGACGGTACATGGAGATGATGAGCAGCGGCGAGGTTGACGAGATTCTCTCCCACAGGAATATCTACAACATCTTCGCTGAGATCGTCGAGTACTCCGATGAATACCGTGGACTGCAAAAGCTCGTCGCACACGGCAATCTCTCCGCCGGATACGTCACGAGGAAGCAAAAAGCAGTTCCCGGAGTCGACGATGCGTTTATGACAGAAGCCGTCTGCCAGGTCGGTGGCATCTACGTCAACTGCATGACCGGCCGAGCCCCGTCGGATATCTTCCTCGCCACAGGCATTGAGCGATGGATCCGCTCGCCTAAGGCTCAAGAAGGCGATGCTCAGCCGGATGCCTACCATGTCCTCGCTTCGCACCATCAAACCTCCGACAAGACATACTTGACAGATGTCTTTGTCTACGACGTACGCGATGGTTCCCTGGTTGAGGCCGTTCTGGGTGTCAGCTTTGTCAAGGTGGCCAAGCTCACCATGCAGAAGCTGTTGACAAGACTCACGCCCGGACTGAGCCAGAAGTCTTCTAAAGCCGCTGCAGTATCAGCGCCGGCCCCTGAAGATGAGATTTTTGCAGCTGCTCAAGCGTCAGTTGCCAAGTCTTCGAAGCCAGCTATCCCGCAAATGACATTGCAGATACCCACTCCGAGCAAGGCGAAGAAGGGTCCTCCCAAACCTGATGTTGCTGGCAAGGTCAAGGAGATCTTGGCAGAGCTTTCAGGGCTTGAGATGCACGAGATTAAGCCCGACAGCATGCTACCTGATCTAGGAATCGACTCGCTCATGGGCATGGAGATGGCGCATGAGATTGAAGGCGCGTTCAAGATCACGCTGCCTGAGAGCGAGCTGATGGAGATCATTGACATTCCCAGCCTGATCAAGTGCGTGCAAAAGGCCGTGGGAGTCGCCAGTGGTTCCAGCGACGGCGGAGACTACGCATCAGATGGCGAAGAGAGCAGTAGCGGGAAATCTGACGACAGGCATAGCATCGCTTCCTCGTCTCACGGCGCATCGACAGGCCGAACAACTCCCCAGGTCGAATCCGAGTTGGATCTCGGCAGTGATGAGCTCAAGCTGTCTTTTGCCACTGTGATGGAGGCGTTCAATGAGACTAAGGCTTTGACGGATGACCGCATTGCTGAGTATGGGCAGACCAACTATGTCGATACTGTCATGCCACTACAGACGAAGATGTGCATCGCACTGACATTGGAAGCGTTTGAGGAGCTCGGCGTAGGCCTTCGTCATGCCGCGCCCAACCAGAAATTCCCACGGATATCGCATCCCAAAGAGCACAGCCGTTTAGTAGAATACCTTTACAAGATGGTGGCAGAGTCACAGGTCATCGTCGTCGATGACACGCACATCATCCGCACCGGCGTGCCCTACCCTGAAGCTTCCAGCAAGCAGGTGCTGGAAGAGCTGCTCCAGCGGTTCCCAGACCAGAACACGGCCGACAAGCTGACTTTCTACACCGGCTCCAACCTCGCGCAAGTGCTCCTCGGAAAGACGGACGGTATCAAGCTTGTGTTTGGCACGGCTGAGGGCCGTGAGCTTGTGTCGGGTCTGTATGGTGAATGGCCCCTGAACCGAATCTTCTACCGACAAATGGAGGACTTCCTGGGCCGGCTTGCATCGAAACTCCACGGTGCAGACGGGCCACTCAAGATCCTCGAGATGGGTGCTGGTACTGGCGGCACTACTCGCTGGCTCGTCCCCCTTCTTGCTACGCTGGAGATCCCCGTCGAGTACACGTTCACGGACCTAGCGCCGTCTTTCGTGGCCGCGGCCCGCAAGAAGTTCAAGCAGTACCCGTTCATGAAGTTCCGGACCCACGACATCGAGAAGGCGCCGGCGGCGGATCTCGAGAACACACAACACATCGTCATCGCTAGCAACGCAGTGCACGCGACGCACAGCTTGTGCGGGTCGACGCAGAACATGCGCAAGCTGCTGCGACCCGACGGCTTCCTGATGATGCTGGAGATGACGGGCACACTGTACTGGGTGGACATGATCTTCGGGCTGTTCGAAGGCTGGTGGTTCTTCGACGACGGCCGCACGCACGCCGTCGCTGACGAGCGTCGCTGGGAGAAGGACCTGCAGGCCGTCGGCTACGGCCACGTCGACTGGACCGACGGCAGCCGGCCCGAGAACAAGAAGGAGAAGCTGATTATCGCCATGGCGTCGGGCCCGAGGTGCGAAAGACTAGAGCCCCTTCCTGCTTCCGAAAACCGGCCTGCTGACCTTGTAGTGCGGCAAGCCGTCGTTGATCAATACGTGCGCCAATTCACGGCCGGTTTCGACGATATCCTAGAATCCGGCCCCACCGTTCCCCGTGTCCGTACCCCGGGCTCCGGCTCCTGCATCGTCGTCACCGGAGCCACGGGGAGTCTGGGTGCGCATCTCCTCGCCAACCTCGTCAACCGCCCGGACGTGACAAGCGTCATCTGCCTCAACCGACGCACCAAGCTAGAGCTCAGCGCAAGGGAGCGCCAGCTGCAATCGCTCAGCCAGAAAGGCATCTCTCTGTCCCGAGAGTGTCTAGACAAGCTCCGCGTCTTCGAGACCGATCTCTCAAAGCCGCGTCTCGGCCTGTCCGACACCGAATACGCCTCCATCCTCGACACCGCCACGCACATCATCCACAACGCATGGCTCATGAACGCCAAGTGGCCCATCAAGCGCTTCGAGCCACAACTGCAGATCATGCGCAACCTCCTCGACGTCGCGGCCCTTTGCTCCGTCTCCGCGCGCCAGCCCTCAGAAGAGCCTTTCACATTCCAATTCGTCTCCTCGATCGCCACAGTCGGGTACTGGCCCCTAGTCACCGGGAACCCGAGCGTGCCGGAAGCGCGCATGGACATCTCTTCTGTCCTGGCCACCGGGTACGGGGACGCCAAGTACGCGTGCGAACTCATGCTCGACGCCACACTACATAAATACCCCGGACGGTTCCGCGCGATGGCTGTGCGCCCGGGACAGATTGCAGGGTCGAGTACGAGCGGGTACTGGAACCCGATGGAACACCTCTCGTTCCTGTGCAAGTCGTCGCAGACGCTGGGTGCTTTGCCGGACTTGTCGGGCCCGTTAAGTTGGACGCCGGTGGATACTGTTGCGGGGACGTTGGCGGATTTACTGTTCCTTTCAAATATTACTGATAAGTTTCCGTATCCCATCTACCACATCGAGAACCCGATCCGGCAGCCCTGGGCCACTACCCTCGCCGCTCTTGCAGATGCCATGGACGTGCCGAAGGCGAGTGTGGTTCCGCTGGAGGAGTGGATTAGGCGCGTCAAAGATCATTCCTCTTCCTCCTCTTCTTCTGGTTTTGTAGCAAAGGGGGCTCATGAAGGCGATAACCCTGCAATCTTACTGGTCGATTTTCTCGAGGACAACTTCGTGCGCATGTCCTGCGGCGGCCTGCTCCTCGACACCGCGAAGGCGCGCGAGCACTCCCCCACGCTGGCGGCTTGTGGACCTGTCGGCGAGGAGCTTGTTAGGTTGTATGTGAGGAGTTGGCGGGACATGGGGTTTTTGCGGTGAATTTCTTATGTTGCCGAAAGGCTGGCTATTCCTTTTTTTCGTCTTTTTCATTTGTTTTCTTCCCTGTTTCTCGGGACACATAAGGCGCTAGAACTAAGTTTGGGATCAAATTTTCTCTCTGTTCATATGTATTTCTTCTCTGTTCATAGGTTTCTGTTACTATTCACTTGCTGCTCTTTTTTAGATACTTGTAAAGACGGGTTGTTCGGCGTTCTGGGGGAGGGAGGCTACTTAAATGAGTATCACGGATGAATTCAATACGTATAGTTCAATTATTTCTATACACATAGATATCTGATAACTGTTATAAAATCAACACTGATTTATATAAAGCTTGCACGAGATAATACGTGATCATATACATGAATAAGTTTTGGCATGTCGTGAACTAAATGCCGGGTTGCGCAAAATGTGACGAGCTTCGGTATTAGACATGATTCTCCTGGGAAGATCAATGCTCGAGGAATTTACATGATCATACGAAAACGACTGAGTTGAATTAGATATTGAGATGATATGTACACATTATGTTACTTCGTATCCCGAACCCATCAATAAATAATTACCATATTAGCGGGTTTAATACAACGCGATGATGTAGCGGAACATCTGACGAGACGTGAAAACAGGCATTAACATTACCTCCCAGCAGTACTGTAAGTGATTTAATTTGGTTGTTCTTCGAAGCGTGGTATCACACAAGAGCGGCGGCGATAATGGTGGCCAAAGCTTGACAAGAGGTGCCAGAGCTAGTTAACACCAGCCCGCCCCCAAGCGCCATCACAGCCCCCCTAGACACGCACCGGCGGCGCAGTAGGATGTCCCGCGCCCGCCGTGCTGCCACTAATATTCGACGCGGCCCCAGCCTCGCTAACACCATCCCCAGCCTGGTACTTCTCGCCATTCAAGTCCGGCTCGCGAATATTTCTGCCGAGGTGGCGGGGTGTGGTATTCCTATGACCCCAGAGCAACATAGCCGAGAAGACGATCTTCGACAGCACATCCAAAATACCATAGAAGATGGCCTCCGAGTCCGGGTGGATGACATTCCCGCCCTCGGACAGGCCCCACGCGATCGGGTACAGGAACCACAGCAGCAGCAGCCAGGACGCGCACATCATGAAGGTCTTGCGCGGCGCGCCGCCCAGCACGTTGGCGTGCCGCCGTGCGTCGATCAGCAGCTCGTACGCGATGAAGAACAGTGCGGCTACGCCGAAGGCCCAGAAGCCCCATTTATACCGCGTTTGCGTAAGCGCGCCGATGAGGCCGCATACGACCATGAATACGGCGGCGAGCAGGGTGGCTAGGATGGTCGGGGTAGGCACACCCGCGGTCAGGAGTAGGGTCAGGAGAAGTAGGGGCGTGGTGATCACCCAGTCGATGTACCGCGCGTAGAAGATCTCGCGGGTCCCTGCGGCGCGCACCCAGCGGCTCCGGGGCCGGACCCATTGCACTAGGATGGGAAGTTGCCCGAGATTGGAGCCCATGGCAAAGTAGGCGACGAATGCCACGGTGGTGATGGCGGCGACGAGGTAGTGGAATAGGCGATGAGTCTGGGGACGACGGAAGGCTAGGGCCATGGCGGCGAGAGAGGTCAGGCCCATCATGGAACAGACTGTGTAGTACCAGTCAGAGCCGTGGTTTGTGATACCCAGGTCGGGCCGCTGGCCGACAAATCTGTTGGCATTGAGCGCCTGATTTCCCGCCATGATGAGTATGTGCACGAAGCCAGCGACTTTCTGATCCTTTCGTGAGTTTGTAAAGGACAGAAATCTAAACACCTCAGCTGCTGTGAGATATTTATTTGAAGAATCCGGATCAGAGGTAACGTCCAGCTTCAGAAAAGCACTGGTATTTGAACATTTACTTCTAGAGGTAATGATAAGTAACTAAGGTTCGCGCCGTCTCTTGGTAGATGACTTCATCAGTATCGTTGCCAATGCCTACATTTATTGAGACTTGACTCGATCGCCGATGACAGCCTTTATAAGAGCACCTTATCACAGAGGTCATCTCCATGAAGTTCATGATTAGAGTTCGACGCCGTTGTTCGTGCTATTTTCAGACCAGAAATAGCAACCATACCAGACACCAGCTTCTGCACAGTTCACTCGAACGCAGACCACAGAGAGTAGATGTCTCGCGGCATCTCAAATGTTATAGAAGTTGTGATCTTGTAGCGGCTGCCATGCTACAACACCACCCCCCCTGGAAACGCCCCAGTCCCCAGTGAAAGGGCAACAGCGAACTTCCGCGCGGTAAAGATGTGATAGTTTTTATGAGTTGAGCTCTCGATGAGCTGGCAGAACCGTCTTTAGGTCATTGTTGTCATAATTTTGTTGTCACCAGCTCTAGCGTCTTAACTTGATGCCTTGCTCGCACACTTGATACCCGCTTGGCCATAATCATAATCCTAAGTAGGTGGAGATGAAGCAACCCAATTCAAATGCCAGTGGTGAAGATAGTCTCATGCGATATGGTGTCCGCGCTATGTTGTGGGACTAAGGTGATCTTCTTGTGTTTTGAGTTTGTGGAAATCTAATGATGATGTAAATGGCTGCGCGGTCCCGCAGCAGCAATGCCTGGGCCGACGCCCGGGTACCTTACGGCGTCCATGATATGATGCACGTGTTTATTTCCGCCACCTTGCCGTTTCACCATGTCTTAAACCCGCAGCATTTCCAACCCTAGGATTAGAGCCCGTCGGACGTGTGCATTCAGTTACCGTAGCTCTAGATGAGGAATTGGACAGAGCCGCTCCTAAAGCCCGCGTCTGCGATCAATAAGAAGAGCTGATCTAACAGACTGAACCCTTGTTTGGGTGATGAAACTCAACAGCCTTAGCTGTCACATTTGCTATTCTTCTCGCGAAAACGTTATCAAGCATTCTAGAGTAGTCAAACGATATTGGTGGAATGAAATACCAAGCTCAAGCACGACATCCGTAAGGTATCGATCTTATTTCAAGGAGATACTGCCTCTAACAATGGTGTCAAGGTACTTATCAGGGAATTTTGCTCCGATCACACGTACACGACCGTTGACAAGGTGCTCATACTCGGGCGATATACCAGAGGACCTAGCAGGAGGTCAATACGTTCGAAATGGAGGAAATCCGCTTACCAATGAGAACTTAGCGCGACATGCACATTGGTTCGATGGCGATGGCATGCTCAGCGGGGTGTTGTTTCAACAGACAGGCAAGAATTCTCGCGACATCGAACCGTATTTTGTGAATCAGTACGTTCTTACAGATGTGTTCCTCAATGCGAAGGGGAATCTCAACTTGCGGCGACCCTTACTTCCCAGTATCACGACGCTGCTAGGTGGCTCACTCATCACTATCCTCTTCGTCGTAGTTAGAGCTATCATTCTTGTTGTTCTGTCGAGATTTCCCGGCTCTCGCAGAGCCATCAAGAAGATCAGTGTAGTCAACACTGGGGTTGTTTATCATGATGGCAGAGCTTTGGCGACATGTGAGAGCGGACCACCTATGAGATTTCAACTACCTAGCTTGGAAACGGTTGGGTGGTATAACGGCCACAAAGCAGAAAACGAGCCATATAACAATAAGCGGGTGGGTTTCGGCGGTGGAAGCTGCGCAAGCTTCATGAAGGAATGGACAACTGGGCATCCACGAGTCGATCCGGTTACGAAGGAGCTCATTTCGCTCCATGCGGTATTCGTCAAGCCGTATGTTTTCTACTCGATTGTTCCGCCAGTCAGCAAAGAGACTTCGAAAAGCCTTTCACCTGGGCCAATCTTTGATGTCCCTATTCCTGGCGTTCGCTCGCCTAAAATGATGCATGATTTCGGTGTAGGAGCGCGTTATACCGTCGTTATTGACCTTCCGCTGTCACTGGATCCTTTACACTGCATTTCGGGAAAGCCAGTGATTGCATTCGACCCGACGGAACGCTCACGCTTCGGCGTTTTCCCACGTTATCAGCCACACAAGATCCAGTGGTTTGCGACGAACCCATGTGTCATATTTCATGCAGCAAACTGCTGGGAGACGATCTCAGCGGCCCCAGATAAAGAGACGTGCGTCCATCTCGTAGCCTGTCGACTCACATCTGCATCGGTTATATATGGTGCAGGCGCACTCTCACCACCCGCAACAAAACCAATACCACCAGAGTATGCAGAAGAGGAGCAATGTCGGCTCTACTATTACAGCTTTCCGCTTACGAAAGAACACTCTAATGCACAGCCAATGATTCGTCATCAGTGGGCATTGTCAGCTATCCCTTTTGAATTCCCAACATTGTCATCGCAATACGCCATGAGACCGGCACGTTTCATCTACGGTTGCAGCATGGGCTCATCTTCGCACTTCTCGGCGGCGTTGGGAAAGACAGCAAAGATCGATTACTTAGCCAAGATGGATATAGAGACGCTGATCGCTCGGGGTATGGCTCATCCCCCACCCCAAATCAAAGGGTGTGTGGACACGCGCACGGTCGATGAGATCATGCAGAGTACAGATGTCAACGACCCCATCAAGCTCTTCCGGATGCCGCAGGGCTGGTATGCGCAAGAGCCGCGGTTCGTCGCGCGTCGGGAGGCGACTTCGGAGGATGATGGATGGCTACTCACGTATGTGTTTGACGAATCACAGCTGGATGAGGAGGGCGAGTGCAGAGACGAAGCGGTGAGCGAACTCTGGGTCATTGATGCGTTAAATATGAGAGACGTTGTCGCCAGGATACGGCTTCCGCAGCGTGTCCCATATGGCCTTCACGGCGCGTGGTTTTCGCCGGAAGACATTGCTGGTCAGAGGCCAGTGAGAGCTTTCCGATGTGAGACAGCAGATGAGAAACTGGATCTGTCGAGTCCGTTGTCGCGGATAAGAGACATCACTGAAAAGATTCTGGGGTAGAGTACTCCGTAGATCAACACCTGAATTAGGAATACCATGTTATTGGTACCATAGCTGCTGAGACCTGAATCGCAGAACATTTGCTTCATGCTGTACTCTTCAAATCGTGCATGTAAGTTTAGGATTTCTTTGTCAATCATGCCGGAGCAGTACATAGTAGCCAGGGCTCAAGTCGGGGCAATCGAGTCCGCTAAAGTTTAGGGGCATCTGGTGCCAAAATTGGCCATTAATTGGCTGGTGCTCACTCACCCACAGGCAGGCACGTCCACCTGACACACTCCATTCGCTGCATATTCCGGGGTGCAGATGCCTCGACAACCGTACTACGTCAGAAGGCAGGAGCAGCGTGGTCAATCCCACAACATCCCTTGATAACTTGTACTACACCATAACCAAACCTTTTCTTTCCTTTTCTTTTCCCGTCAGCATCAACATCGCCCCCGTCATCTTAATTGCTACCACAGGCTAGATCGTCTTATGGCCTGATCCGACAAAAACCATGGAGTACAGCCCGCAGTACCCCTCGCAATCTTGGTACTCTGCGACGTGAACACCACCAAAAGCGAGTGAGCTGAAGCATAGGACTTGGCTATGGAGCTGATCCCGTACTCGTCGCAAGAGGGTCAAATTGTCCTGTAAGCTGCTTTTACTACCCCGTGCGCCCTTTTTTTATTTTATTTACTTTCACGCCGGGCTTTCTTCCGTCTCTGCTACAAGCTATTCGGAGTGTCGCAGTTGTGATGGCAGCGACAGCGACAGCGACAACGACAGCAGCGATGGCGACTGCAATGACAAATGACCATGACTATTCCGACTGACGCTGCAACTGACCAGCCGTCACCGCAATGCCCTGGTCGTCCGCGATCATGCCTCGCAGCGCCTCGAGATCCGCGGTGCCCCCGTCGCCGAGTGCCCGACCTGTAAGCGGCCTCTTCGATCTGCTTCCCCCGACCGTCACTTCGATGTCCCACAGCAACACCACGAGTCCTGGGTCGATCCCCAGTACTTTCGCATGCTGCAAGCCGGCCATGATGAGCATGTAGATCGTCGCAATGGCCAGCCGTCCCACCACGTGCGCCGTCTTACCCAGCCAACCCTTCCCAGCGGGGAGTCCACCTTCGAGGCCACCATCGAGACCGTCGACGATGCCGAATTTGTCTCGAGCGCATCCGCTCCTCAAGAAGGCGCGCGCATTCGTCGCGATGCTTTCAGTCCCAATTACTTCACCCGGTTTTTTGTGGAGGAGAGAGAGCTTGGTCGAGGCGGCAAGGGTGTTGTGTTGCTGGTGCGCCATGAAATCGACGGATGTCCTCTTGGTCATTTTGCCTGCAAGAGAGTGCCTGTAGGAGACGATCACGCCTGGCTGGAAAAAGTACTCGTTGAGGTCGAGCTTCTCGCCGCCCTCTCGCACCCAAACCTCGTATCCTACCGTCATGTCTGGCTTGAAGATGTGCAGATCCATCGTTTCGGTCCAAGTGTCGCATGCGCTTTTATCCTTCAACAGTACTGCAACAGTGGCGATCTTCTGCGCTACGTAGTCGGAGACCAGCCGGGCGAGACGACCAAGGAACAACTGAAGGCTCAGCTACGCCGCCGCTCCAAGGGCCAAGGAGAACGCCCACCCGACTTGTCGTCCTCACAGCGTCGCTTGTCGTTGGAAGAGATCTATTCTCTCTTCAAAGACATTACCTCTGGGCTCGCCTATCTCCACAGTGCTAACTACATCCATCGTGATTTGAAGCCTAGCAATTGTCTGTTGCATCATGAGAATGCGAAGCTCACGTGTCTGATTAGCGACTTTGGTGAAGTACAGCCTAGCAACGCTGTACGAAAGTCGACGGGTACTACGGGCACTATATCGTACTGCGCCCCCGAAGTTTTGAAGATGGACGCTCGCGGTCAGTTTGGCAACTTCACCGTCAAATCAGACGTCTTCTCCCTTGGCATGATTCTTTATTTTCTTTGTTTCGGTCGACTACCCTATAGAAACGCGAATGTTATCCAGGAAGAGCTAGAGGATATAGATCAGCTTCGTGCTGAGATTGCCGACTGGAAGGGCTTCCAGGATGAGAGGAGGGAGCGGCCCGACCTTCCGTCAAAGCTATACCAATTGCTTAAGAAGATGTTAGCTCTGGACCCCATTGAGCGTCCAAGCGCGACGGAAGTGTTAGGCATGTTAAATCACGAGTCGAGCCATGGCGGTCTACGCGGTACACCACGGCCGACAAGCCCTCCAGTCAGTTTACCGATACCGAGCCGCAGGATCCAAAATCTAGATTCGCCTATGCCTCCAAGCACACCTCAATCCGAGCCTCTGAAACAGCAGGCCTACAATAACGGAAGCCCAACCCGCGAATTCATACCGTCTCGCACTCTAACTCATCCTTCTCCTGAACACGCTCAGCAGTCTGCATCGGCCAATAGCTTGCTGAAATACCGAGCCCCCAGTAGCCCTCGCCATCCATCCCATGCCATGATTATGTCCCGAAGTCAAGAAAGACACCCATCTTCAAGCCGCTCTCGGTCCCCGAGTCCACAGCCCTCACCAACGGTCCATACTCCGCTTCTAATGCCAGCTCCAATTGGTCCACTCGGCAGGTTTGGCTACCAAAGTGCTCTTTACAGGCACCGTATAATTGCAGCTGCTCAAACACATGCTGCATCGATCTCTCTCACTCTCAAACTTTGCTTGTTCCTAGCCAAAGTGGCGTCTCTCGCTCGGATTTGTTGGCCTTTTACGGCCAGTCTAGGCATTGGCATACCTCTGGTAGGTGCCGCTGGATTGGACCTGGCTGTGGCTTCTGAAGTGAGCAATAGCATGATAGATGGCGGACGCCCCGGACATCCTGCCCGTCCCACATTCGCGTGGCAATGGGGCTGGAAAGGAAGCTTAACCTTGCTTGCGATACATTTCTTCACTCTTTGGGTTGCTTCCCGATGGGGTAGTCTTTGCGTTGCTGCCCGAGATGACTGGGTTGACTGGTGATGCATGAGACTTGTGCTACATCCTACATGTGTCTTGGAACAATATCTATATAATTTTGGAAGCAGTGTACCAAATCAGTTGTATAGATCCATATGTCTAGCTCCGGTAAGACCAATATTGCTCGGCGTCAGTATTCTTCATGTGCAACGGGACTTATTCGTGTTCGCCTCTCCATGGTCTCTCTTTCGAGAACCCCTGGTCGAACTAGCAAGGACTCAGATGAGGCCTAGAAGCACTTCTTGGTAATTCAAGTGTTTAGGACTATTCTACAGCTATGAAAGCGACGAGTGCGCAGTTTAATTTGCGCGCTTCTCTTGGAACGTAACACCCGACGCCGCCCACCCCGCAACACGGTCCTGGATTCTCGCCACGCCAGAATCTCCTGCTTGCTCAGCAGCTTCGTACGCAAGCCGATACATATGCATGTTCTCTGAGAACAGCTCCCTGCGATCCGTCCACCCCGTCAACTCCCTGATCTTACTACTATCAACCCACTGCGAGTACTCGGTACCGGCCGCTAGAGCGCGCAACTCAGGGCTCACTTCCGCCGTCGGGGCCGCTATGATGTCCGCCTTAATGCCGTACTCAGCGGTCATAGCACTCATCATCTCGCCGACCGTCTCGTAGCGATAGCCCGATATATTGAAACATTCCCCGCTGACCGCCGCGCGCGAAGGGTGCGTGGCCAGCGCGACATAGGCTTCGGCACAGTCGTCGATATGGCAGCCGTGGTAGATGTTGCCAAGATGTCCCGGGACCTTCAGCACATTACCATCACTTCCACCACCATTCTCGAGCCAACCTCGCATCGCCTTGAACAACACGCCGTAATAGCTTCCTCCGTACCCGAAAAGCGGCGTCGGGCGGATCACCGCAGCATCGAACAGGTCCTTATGCTCAAAGACATCCAGCGCGCTAAACGCGCGCGGGCTCACAATGTCCGCGGGCTTGAGCGGCGAGTCTTCCGTATGCGGCGCGAGTCCTACCTCCCGATCGCGCGCCGTCGTTCCGTAGTCCTTGCAGCCGGACGACATCAGCACCAGCGGCTTCTTCTTCCTCCCCTTCTCCGCACCAGCATGTCTAGCGACCTTGACGAGCAGCTGCAGTATGTGCGCCCAATGCGCGTCGAACGGAATCTGTTCGGTACACGACACGACGACGTCGAAGGGGCGCGTGGATTCGTCTGCTAAGAGGGTGTCCAGTGCGTCGCCGCGGGCGGTAATCGAGCCGATCACCGGTGTGATTTCGTCTGCGAATAGGCTAGAGGCGGCGCTAGCGCGTCGCACAAGGCCGTATACGCGCCATCCCGCGCGTGCGAAGGCGCGGCTTACTGCGTCGCCTAAATACCCGCTCGCGCCGAGGACGAGGACGGTTGGTTTTTCTGGACGCCGTGCTGGGGGGGACATTTTCGCTGCTGCTGCTGTTTTTGGTGATGATTTCGTTATTGGATATTATATCTTGCTCTTATCAGGGGCGGTAGGTATGCGATTGCTGAACAATCCATACAGAAACTTAACACGATGTGGCTTACCCCTTACATTATATACGACCGGCAAACCGCATCGCAAACGCCTGTCACGTATCACACATCACGTATCACACAAGAAAATTAATATCGACATGTGTTGGTGAGCGGACGTATTAATCGCCCCGGCCCCGGCCCAGAGTGGGTCTGATGCCCGGATGCGGTGCTGCGCGGAGGAACCCTGGGCTGCTGAGTAATTCGCTTTAGAGAGGCGGCTTTGTCAGCTGGGGATGTGTTTGAGACCAGCGCCAGTGTTGGTGTATGGCTATATGGGTAGGTAGATGTACATTTGTGTGTGTGGAGGGGATAACGTGATGTTTTTGGTGGTTTGATGGGTTGGGTTGGTGTTGTTATTGGGCTCTATGCAGGTGCCCGAGTATACTTATACTATGTCTTATACCGACTTCTATATGATACAAGCAAGCTATGACATTAGTATGTGAGTTGATAGACACGCAGTTTAATTACCGCATGTACATTTTGTCGCTAGGTCATGAGACTTGTGTTGCATTGCACAGTAATTAGTCCATTCTCTACGGATTGTGTTATCAACGTTCTTGCATCTGGAATCACGTAAAACTCTGAATCGAGCACTTAAATCGCAGGATTATGAGCTATCTAGGCCGAAACTTACACGGACTTGCTATATGGGGATCTAGAAGGTCCCCTAGAAGCACAAACCTAAGGCAACTCCTTCTCACAAGCATACATAGTAAACAATCGCAAGAATGTAGAGCTTTCCGCTATCATATAACAGGAAATCAGCACTATTAGTAATTATTATGACACTACTTGTACATTGTGGTAAGGACAAAACGTCATCAAGTTAGACGGTTGGCCGTCTGTGCTTTCTTATAATTATTACCTATACGGTATTGTGACATCAGCTTCATGTATGTACGAATACTACTAAAGTAGGAGCGCCTCGGAGTAATAGTAGGTAGTGAAGTTTCTGCGGTTCTCTAGCGGCATATCTTCCTAGGAGGACAGCCCGACTTCAAGAACGTGGGAACTGACGAAGTAAATGGGATTGGCTGAATAGAAGGTTTTACTGTTACTGCCGTAGAAGCTGCACTGAGCGACTTCTCGTTTCGCACTGCAAAGCTCACTTACGTCAAGTATTCAGATGAGGGACATGAATGTCAGCAGTCTAATTATGTTGTCATTGACTACCTAGGTAGACTGACGCAATTGCATTCTGTCAGAGATCTCTCGCGAAGTAGCTACGATGCAATACTTCCATGTGCCGAGTAGTGCACGACCAAATTGGTCCCGCTCGTGCACCGTATACAGAAATAGAGCTAGATATCAGCGGCTGTTCGTAGATTCCCAAGACAACATCGCACAACAATATCGCGGTGTTATAGAAACCCCTTGGCAAGCAAACGTGGAAGTATTTCTCCCACAGGAGGTCTTTGAGGGAGATAGGCTTGGATGTGTTAACGACGACCTGGTTTTCTAGAATGCCGAAACCAGGGACAGTAGGTATTAGATAAGCACTACTAACCAACACGTAGATTCCGGACACTGATCTAAATTGGTAGTACCTCAAATGACATATTACATGATTATCGGTTACGTAAAAGCCATCACTATCCCAGTGTTCCAGCACCGACAGCTCAGTCAGTCCATTTTATTCATATGTCGGAGCTCGGAGCTTCTTTCATCATGTGGGTAAGAGGCAAGGAACGTGAAGTCCGCCTCCCTTGAACTTTTCGGAAATAGTTACCTAGGTACCTTGCTGAACCCGCCTAACAGCTCTTGAGGGGCATGGCTATCATGTATGAGGTGGCTAGTTCTTTATAGAGTTACTCCTATACGTAATATTATGATAAAAGTATGACTGCTTACATGCCAACCCATCCAAAAGTAGACACGTTCTTGGCTGTTTATTATCAATCCGATTAAGCTTAATCAATCGCGCAGTGTCTGCTTGCCATTCTCCCCAGGACAAATTTCGTCCTGCTTTCTAGTTTGAACAAAGTCTATACGCAAACAAGACGGCAAATTCCTTGCCATGCTGTGTGTTAGCAGGATAGCGTGATGACATATGGCAAACAGAGGAAACAGAAGGAGGCCCATAGCGAAGAATAGATTATATAAATCTCACAATGCCCGTTCGAGTTGTCAATTGAACTCTCATCTTCTCTCCCCCTATTACTCAAAAGGTGTCCAACCGACCTATATATATGCAAATCGACTGCTTCACATATAAACCTACAGTACCCGTTCGACTAGTCAATTGATTTCTCATATTTTCTTCCCCTATTAATCAAAGGGTGTCCAACCGACCTATATATACGCAACTCACCCACCACACATTTCCATGTGGAATTGGAAATTTATGCCACCCAGTTGAGTGAGATGATATTGTACAAATCAAATCTTGATATATCGTCTAACATTCTATAGTTCGCTATCAGCTGTCTTCTACATGTGGTATTCGAGCCATGCTTATCCCAGCACTAAGGTTGTCTCAAGTGTTGCTACGATGGCAGCAAGCAGAACCTTCTTATTTCGGGCGTTCGTGTCAGCCCGTGCTGTCGCCCGTAGTCTCGTCCGGGTTGATCGCGTTAGTGAGGACGTGAGAAGAATTTGCTCACTGCAGGCAGTACGAACCCTATGCGAATCTGAGTCGAATTCGCTGCTAATTTTGGGCAGGCGATCAATACTAAGGCCTCACCTGACCTACCAACATAGATCCTACGTTGCATAACCTTCCGCCCTCTGCTAGCAGACACCCAATACTGAGGCCCCTACATACTGACAAACGGGGACACATGTGTGCCAAATATGTCGAGAGAAAAAACGCGGTCGTGGCAAATTTGCCCCGAATTCTACGCCGGGGTGCGACGTGCGTGTTTGCTTCTCATAGTCATCCACGGGTACGAGTGTCCTGGTGATGTCCATGATCACAATCATTAGAGGCTAGCTGACACGTATAAGCGAGCTGTAAACAATCATGCTATAGCTACGTACCACACTCGCCGTGCGTGCCCTCGTGTCAATCGTCCGCCTCTTTAGCGCGCTCCTCCGCACAGGTGAGAACATCAGCTAGGTCCCTGAGAGCCTGATGAACATGACTAACAGGCGCTGTATAGAGAAGAATCGTCGTCGGAAGATGACGATGCGATTCCCGCCCGCTTGCTACCCACCTGACCTGAGCTCCCTCCGGCCTGTTGAGTCTGCGTTGGTCACTGGCATCACTGCTCCACCCCCTCAGACCACTCCTCTACAGCTCCCTCGATGATCACGCCATCGACCTCCACCCCGACGGCGCCGTCAAGCGGACGCAAGACGGGGCCAGCACGCGAGAAAACTCGCGGGGACTCTTTGGAGGACGATTTCGTTGGAGTGAACGCGAAAGTCCCTTGCACTAGATGCGACCGACCACTCTCTGGGTTCATTCACTTTTCCCTCAAGCTCTAGTGGTGTTATTGTACATTGCTGCATTCATGTTCCGTGACAAACACGGTTCAGCAAATATGGAATCCCTCCACCGTATGTTCCATCTGTGGTGTGTCCTGGTTCCGGAACTTCATGCGTACGAAGGAGAATGGCTACAGCATCTGGCTCATCTCCTATACACAATATGGTTTTCCATCATCCTTGGTCTATTATACGTCCCACTTGGTTTCGGCTTGTTGCTTGACAGGATGCCCGCCTAAAAATTTGGCGAAAATCTGTTCTGCGAGCATCCTAGCAGTCATCACACCATCATCCAAACGACGCTTTTCGGTCCAAGTTCCAAGTCCCAGCAGAGAAGACTCGCGAGTCGCGAGCGGCGACTGCGGAGCTTTGACAACCATCGGCGAGATGATGACAGAACTGGTCGATTTCCTCTAGTTCCTATTCTTGTCCCGTGTCGCAAGATATCCATGGCTTGTTAGTAACATGCGTCGTCCGAGAAGGCACATCAACACCGTGCCAACTCCTGAGGCAGCGCTACACATGGAGGCGTACCGCGCCGGTTCAGAATGGCGGAAGCGCTAGCAGGACGGCCTCGCTTATCTCGCCGAGTCGCCCTCCACGCTCGACAATAATTGTTTATGTGTCATGACCCGAGAGTTCTGGAACCCCAGGCTTAAGTTAACGGACTGTCTTTACTGGAATGTATCGAAGCTGCCGAGATACCAAGGCGACGACGAAAATCCATCTCAGTGTTTCTGTCACGGTACGTGTATAAGGGAGTGCAGACCGTTAAGCGTAATGTGCCGTCACGGCTGTCTTTGCTGATATGTCATACAATCACCATATGCTGATGCTGCCGCTCACAGTAAGGGGCGTGAGCGCCACCTCTAAGCACACCGTTGGCCGCGAAGAAGTTAGAGATTTCGTCAAGCAGCCGGCCCTCTCAAGCGCAAGCGCGCGCAAGACGACACGGCTGGCGAGATTATCCAGGATCCGGTCGCCCCCGCCGGAGGTCACCAGCGCCCAGCCTCTACCCAGCCCGTAGCAGTCGGGCGCGAGGAGGTTAAGGAGCTGGTCAAGCATGCCAGCGACGGAGGCGCTCAGTTCATATATTGGAAGACATGCAACGACCCGCGCGTGCCCCCGCCCCAGAATCGCATCTCTCTCTTTGAATACATATTATCGCCAGGAGCCCTCCCCTCGCGTACGTCGTGACCGAAACCCTCAAGGTCATCGAGGACCCCGTCGACGAGAAGACCGGCCTCCCGAACCGGATGATGATTATGGTCGGCTCGCCCTAGGCTCATGTCCAAGACAGGGGCGCGCAGTTATGCAATATTCTGGTAGACAGTGAAAAACAAGCGAAAACACCCGCCCCGCGACCGCATCTCGCTATTTCAGTACATAATTGCACGCAGCCCCCCATCGCCAATGCGGTGGCAGAGACAACTCGCTCGGTCACATTGGAATGCTTTCATGGTTCATAACGCCAGGTAAATTTACCCTATTCTAAGTGAAAACTTAACGACACGTGAACAAGACAATGAGAGCATGATACAACCAGCATAGGTATCTACACTACACCACGCACAGGAACCTCTCGCTCAACAAGCCTCTCCCGTCTGGCACCCGACTTGAAATGGGTAGATATATCGATGAATTATAGCGGGTCGTAGCAAGTTGTGAGGTGCAGGCGATGTCGATATAATGAAGTCGTATCGAGGTCGAGCGGAACAACTGGCGCGCGACTACCGGAGTCGATCCCTGGCTTTATCGTGGCGCAAAGCAATGCACCTCGTGCCTCTACTGCCTAGTTAAGTAGATAAATTGACACCGAACAAAGAAACCGACTCCCGCCCATCCTAGGGGCCGGTGGGCGACTCGACGTGCTCGCTAGCTTTGCGAGATGAATGAGCTGTTGAATCAGAGACGTCTGACGAGTAGTGACGCGTGGGTATCCTCACGAAGCAATATAGAGGGTGTTTAAGCTAACGAGCTATACAATCAATAGGGACGCGGGCAGCTGTCGGCCGAGACTCTGGCGGAGAGTGGTCGCACCTTGATCGCACACTGGCCGCCGACCCTGAAGATTCTGACGCCGAAGAGGGGCCTCTCGTTCCTGGGCAGCAACCTTGCGACCGTTGTGTTTCTAAATTGGACCTCGATCTCCGATCGCGTTGCGACTGTCCGCCGAAGAACAGCAAGTGTAAAAGGCGCCAAAATCTATGTTATACAGTTGCGCACCCTCTTCACCAACATCCGGCACTTGGACACTGGCGATTATGGCAACATACTTAAACAGATGAGGGAGGCAGTAGTACCAATCCAAGCCAAAAAGGGTGATGATATTTTATCCAGTGTGTCAGGGATCACCAGGCGTGTTTGGCTGTCAGTCGCCCTCAGCTTGCCGTCCGTTCTCCGACTGACCTGAGATAGATCCCTTCCGTCCTCGCGGGTGCCGCCCAACAACTCACTCGCTACGGCGTTAACTAACACGATTATCACGATGCATCGCTTCAGGACGATAGCCGAAGGGGAGGACGGCATCAGAATTGCTCTGAGCGGTCGTGAAACTATACGAAAATTCGCAAATGTCAGTTCGTCCCAATAGCAGACGGATATCATCTCTTCTGATACCTGAACTTGATAGTGTGATCTCTGTCTCGACCCGTACCTTACCGGGGATGACCTCAACACACTCCCTGCGGGCACGAATTCCACGCGGATTGCATAAGCGAATAGCTCGCCGGGAACGCCTCCTGTCCAACGTGCAGACAGACGGTCAAGATCGGATCACTCACATTGCTCCCGCACCATCCGAAACCGTTTCAAGCCCTCAGCACCATGGGCCGACAGAATCATACTTCATGACGCCGTTGGGTCGGCGTCTGTTCGCCAGCTATGATGGAGAAATAGGTTTCGACTTACGCAACCTATGTATCATATCTTCCCAGGAAATTGTTACGACTGCTGGCAGAAGAGCATCAAAACTTGGGTCTGTGCTGATCAACTTCCATTTGTGAGTCGAGAAGACACGATAAGCTTCATGGGGATGGAAGTTCCAAGATTGTGGGAACGTCGGTGAAGTTGACGTGGAAACCTTCAAGGATCACCAACTCCGCATTGACAAAGGCACATTACCGGCGCTGCCTGGAACCGCCCACTGTGTGCGAGAAACGACTGGTGCCTGAGTCCGAATGATTTGCGACCCTGGAGCCGAAGCTGTCGCGTCTCACCGCATTCTCACTCTCCAAATGGAGATGTATATCGTATGTATTTGATTGCCTATCGTTTTCCGATTACACGCCGCTCACATTTCGTAGCGAGCCGACGCTGGTCATAGTATCTTGGCTGCTGATAAGATCGCCGCGCCTCTGGCCCCGCAAGACCCGAGTGCGTTCGGAGGGTCGTTGTACCCATGCAATTGGACTCCTACTTTGAACGCCTTTCGCACATCAATGACATGGCTGACGACATCGACTGGGAAAGATCTCAGCAGTGATCCTGCATCGCCTATGCCTCTGTCTTGCCCCAACTAATTCACGTGTGCTGCTTGCGGACATGCTCGGGCTAACGCCAATATGCATTACGGATCGGCGCTTTTGATAAAAACACGTTCACCGCACGTGGGGGTTTAAGAATCCTCCAGATCCAGGAACGTCTGGATCTTGGACGCGCCAGTCTCATTCGAAAGATCTGCCTCTATTGTGCGAATGGACTACGGTACTGGCAGAACCTTGACACTGAAATGAAGTGGTGCTTCGAAGGAGTCATGAGAGACCTCGTACTCAGTTCGTCATCCATGGACCCGGTATTGATGGTCTTACTTGCTGTCATGGATTTATGTTGTCTGTGGTGGGCGTGCGCTTTTCGTTGAGGGCAGCGTTGGGACGGACCAACGTGATTCACATGAGCCATTCGAAGGGGTCTTTCCGCAGGCGGAAGACGTATATATCGAGAGCATAAAACAAGAGAAGTCATGGTGGTTCGACATATGGGACTCAAAACACCCGGACCAGCGTCGTGAGCTTCAGATTCCCGGCTTGAAGAAGACTATACCCAAGCTGGTGTGCAGGAACAAGAAGAAACACGACCTGTCGGGCTGGAGAAAATCATGCTCGCAGGGGTAATGGGGTCGCACAAAATAGAAAGTCAGGTCACATACTCTTCCCAGATGAGCTGCATACGCCACCAAGGACGAGACCCTAAAGGACGGGCAGATTTTGGCTCTCATCACTAGCGAAATTGGGGCGTCTGCGTGATAGATCGCCGAGAACGCCATGGGTGTGGTGGTGGTAGGTAAGTCTTTTTATGATAAGAATTGAAGTCGACAAGCTGGCTAACCTAAATACAATAGAATGATTTGTTGTTTGAGATGAGTGCAGGGGGTCCGGGGCTTTTTTCCTACTCGATGGAGGTTCCGTCTGGGAAATTCTGCGCCTTGTGGTCGGGGTCGCGTTTGAGCAGCCCAAGCTCCTCGCTGTCTACCAATCTACTCTCTTTCCGACAGCCTCCTCCTCCTTTATGGAATGCTACCTCACGATCTGCTTGAAACTTCATCAACTCATATACGTCCATCGTCGGCAGCAACAACAGCAGCCATACAACAGCGCGCATTCGACTATAGAGTTCGTTGCTATTTCGACAAACCAAGCGCATGGGGTCTATGACGCCGATATTTGGGAAAGCCTCAATACTACTCTACAATCGGTCCCGTGGAACGGGCCACTAGTCGCTCAGGCCCGGGGGGGGGGGGGGGGGGTCGAATAAACAATCAGAAGATGTATGGGCGTTTGCGCCCAGGTTCTCTTGCAACCCGTTATTTCCAGATCGGCCATGGATCGATGGTAGTAATTACAAGCGCAAGTACATGCGCAAGCATCCTCGAACAAACAAAATCGCGCGCCCGTGGCTTCGCAGCAGATCTCTATCTCTCCGTTCCTCTTCGCAGCAGACGTCTCTGTTATGGCGCCCGTCCCACTGGCTCGCTTGTCACGTCTGGAGGGCCTCTCCCCCGATATTATCTGCACGGTCCTGACCCAACTGACCGAACTGAAAGCATTACGTTGTGCTATTCTCAGTTGTCGTACCTAGCCCGTCCATCGGCTTTCTTTATATGCAAGCAGACTACCTTACGATGGCCTCAGATGGAATACTGAGTCGATACCAGATGCTTGCCAGGGCATCTTGAAGTATATCACGCGCGTGGTTAATTAGGGTGCTGTATTCCTTCATGTATTTCAATATACAGAATTCACCAACGTTTCTTGTAACTAGACGGACAAATGAGCAGATGAACTGTACCACTGATGAACTATTCCACCTATAACTGTGAGCTCTTGGCGCCTTCGTCCGGTATGATCCACACTAGTAATAGTATGAAGTGTAACTCTGTCGAGGGAGCCGAATTTCTGGAACTCAAAGTGAATTCGCCGTTGCTAGGGGGGTGTTTATGGGAGGGAGACAGGGAGAGATGATTCTGGCCGTCGCCGCGTTAATGAAAGATTAGGGAGTTCATATCACTCTTTCAAGTCCTTTTCGTGAGTATAAATAGAATCATCAATTCGGATCATGTATTCGCCAGAAACTCCAATGCCTATGCCTATGTCTACACCCGCAGCATATACACCGAAAACCCAAGCCCGTCGAGATCAATTCATAATAGCCACATCCAGGAGCTGTCATAACCGTTATCACAACGCCATGAGCAAATGATGCCGAAATCTGTGTATGAGAGAAACAAGATGAATCGGCGCGCCTCCAATTCGTTCTGGGGTATCACCGTCTGTTCCCAATCCTAAACCACAAATATCCCATCTCAATCATATTCCACTTAGCAAAGCCAATTAGTCATGCCTCGTGCCCAAGCAGGCTTAGCACCGGTGCCCGCACTTTTCGCTGCTCCCGCGCAGCCTAAACATCGCCGCTGTTTGCCGAGATGGGTGATAGAGCAGTGTGAGCAGACGTGTTTTCCACAGCTGCCGCACCCTGTCCCGGGTGTGCCGGACATGGCATCCACATTCATCATCGCGCCGCTATCGTCTTCGCAGAGACTCTGTCCGCAATCCTCGCACTCTGTGGGTGCCTCTACATCGACTGGTAGCATATATGGGGCTGGCGAGGCCGAGGGTTGAGAGGGAATCTTCCAGAAGCTGTGAAGATTGGTTTTTTGGTGGGAAGAGCCAAGCGAGGAAGAAGTTCCCGGCTGTGTGGATACAGGGATATTCTGCTGCATCTGGCTTGATGTCTCGTGGGATAGTGTCGCCCGCTGCGGCCGCTGAGCTGCGTAGAGCATGTCGAGCGTGTGTTCTGTTGTGGGATTACGTTAGTTCTTGCGGCCTGTATTCGAAGCATGGTATTCGAGTATCTATGCTGGTAGTTGGCTTACGGTGGACTTGAGACTCGGAAGGACGATTGTCCCGAAAGCGCTTCATTGTGCGACCTGGACCCTGCGCGAAATTGAGATTCTTGTTGCTGAAGCGCGACAGAGGCGAGACAGGGAAGTGGATGCTGTCTATATCCATGGACGATATATCCAAAGATTGAGGGGAAAAAGATCCAAACCGAGGTGGTGAGTTGAATGTGCTTGTTGTAGACGTCGAGAGTTCCGACTCAGAGCGCTTCCGCTTCAGCTGCATGATGACGGGATAAGACAGACGGTTCGGGACGAATCAGCTGGTACTGACGAAAAACTGATATTTGAATTGACAAGCGAGAGACCCAGGATCTTACACACAGAGGTTGACTGCGAAAGATTGTATAATATATGCTCCGGATGCCAATGGCCCTCAATTCATGCAGAGTATGAAGTAAATTGAGGAGGGAAGCACAGGAGGTTGTTTGCGAAGAGCTGAAGATATGCCTAGAGAGGCTGGGATGGGCTTACATGGGTGCTGCATGGCTTAGCGTGACAGGACGCGCCACAGCTTAACCTACCCCGCTGATCCCTGTTCAATCTCGCGTTTACGCGTTAAGAGCTTCCCTAGGCAATGTGGTTTGGAGGGGCAGTTTGTTTCCATTTATTCAACACAACAATCGTGGGTTCAACCCGCTCCTAGACTCCTGTGATAAAACTACCGTATTACATCAAGTTGTACGTCGTATGGTATCTCATCACCTTTTATTTCTCTACTGGGCACAGCCACCCAATCACGAGAATTTGAATCGAATACAGAAGTTGACTATCGCATTTGATGCACTAAATAAATATCATCAGGTACGAAGTAAAACGAATCTGTTAAGCATAGTCTGATGCATCATGAGCGAGGATTCCATAACCACATGATTACAGTAATGGCTTGGATACTCCGTAGCACGTTGAAGATTGCCGCTTTCAGTACAAATCTGGGGTTGAGATCTCAGGTACTCCGGTACTTGGGGTACGTACATCTCCAATCGGCACTAGGGAAATGGTCCGTGCACGCAGCTTCCCTGTCGCGGCGCAACGCAACCTGACTTCATCCGCGAACAGCCCGATAGCAGGCAGGTGAGGTACGGAGATAAAAGTACCTACCTTTTCAAGACTTCAGATCCCATTGATACTTAGCTTGCTTTGCCTTCTTCGCCGACTCTCCAACCTACACCACTTCCTTCCTCACCGAAGACAACCCAACAATCTTCAGAGTTGTCCTGTGGCCTTGCGCGTGTAACCTGCGATCAGGTCCTTCCTCACTCCCTCCCTAAAAAACCATCTTCGCACCATCGATCATCTCTACGTGCCGAGCAAACCGTTGTCGCATATCAATCGGACGGTCGTATTGCGCCTTCCTGCTGTCGCATAGCAATCGGCTGGTCGTCTTACGCCTTTCTGCCCTGTTCCTCGTTCACCAAGACCGGTGCAGCTGTGGAGCAAACCGCAGAGTATTTAATCCCCTTGCGTTTTCGCTTTTCTCCCATCTGACCTGTACCACCAACCCCCCTTCACGTACCACCTCAGTCAATACACCTTCGTCACGTCCCTGGTTCTGATTCGAACAACTCGCAGATTTGAAGCCATCGCCGACTCGACCCTATCCTATTCAAACAATCCCATTCAAACCCACCGCGGGTCTACGATGTCGTCCGAACAGCGTGAGCTCCAGAGCCGCATCAAGGCCCTGCACAAGGCCCAGGCCGAGAAGGCCCCCGCAACTGTTATTATCAACCTGCTTGCGGGCCTCAAGAAGGATGTTCGACCCACTGAAGGGATGCTGAGGGTATGCACTTTCCAGGCTCATCTTCCACCCAGCCTTCTCATTGGCTCCAAGTCAATAGCTTCTTGACCACTTCCCCTTCATCATATGGCCCAGATCCAGCATTTGATCCCTTCCTACATCCCACTGCGCTCTCCCAAAGCTAATCACGACTGTGTAGGCCACCAAAGCTGGCTTTGTCGTAGGCAAACTTCGAGGACACAGCAACACGGACATTAGCAAAGCGGCCAACGAGGTTGTTGTCAAGTGGCGAAAGATTGTCGACGACGATAAGGCCAAGGAGGACAAGAAGGGTAAGGGCCGACCCCGCGATTCCGCATCTCCCGCCAGCAAGACCGCATCGCCCGCTCCTCGCCCGATGCCTGCCAACGGCAGCAAGAAAGCCTACGAGGGCGACACCGAGACGCGAAAATTTACCACTGATAATGTCGACATCAAACGTACCGATTCACAAGTCCGCAACAACTCCATCGGCCTCTTGTACAACGGTCTAGCCTACAGGTCGACTGAGCCCGAGGAGACTGTTCTCCTCAAGGCCATCGCCGTTGAGGCTGCGGCGTGTAAGATTCTGAAAGGCGAGAGTCAGCCCTACAAGGAGAAGGTGCGCTCCCTATTCCAGAATCTGAAGGTGAAGAGCAACCCCGAGCTCGGTCGCAACGTCATGTCTGGTGTCATCAGCCCGGAACAATTTGTGGTCATGACCTCCGAGCAGCTTCGATCGGCGGAGCAGCGCAAGACCGATGCTGCTCTCCAGGAAGAAAACATGAAGAAGGCCCAGGTCCCCATGGTGGAGAAGAGCATCAGTGACAGCTTGGAGTGCAGCAGCTGCAAGAAGAAAATGGTCAGCTACAGCCAAGCCCAGACCCGAAGCGCTGATGAGCCTATGACCACATTCTGCGAATGTATGAACTGTGGCAAACGCTGGAAGGTATGTATTTCTCTTCATATTCTTGTCTACTACTCTGCTAGCCTGAGGGATGCTAACTACTATTCCCAGTTCTCATGATCTATCCTCCTTTACCCTATACCCTTTAATAATGGCCCATATGTTGTCTTGTGGAGCACAGGGGGATATTTGCAATGAGCCATGAGGTACTTGATACTTAACCAACATTCACGGCAGGCGTTTCTTTTTTTTCGAGGGGAAGAGGAACACGAGGAGTAGCGCCAGTGCTGGTCGCGGCACAAAGGCTGGCATCTCTGGCTCGCCTAAGCTGTATACATCGTGGACCTGGAGCGCGGAGCTGAGGCCTAGCTCCTGGTTTGGCTTCCAGCGGGATGAATTTCCTGTCACTGGGTGGCGTAGATATTACCTCCCGGTTGGAAGGCTTTGGCGGAGGCTTTTGAGGCCCTTGGAGAATAGACTGGTGAGATGTAAATGGCATCTCTGGCGCGTAGTTTTGGCTCGCTTTGTTGTATTCCTGTTGTTTGCCCACGCTTCCAGCCCATGGTAGTCCTGTACTATAGAACAGTAACCAGCATCGTGAGATGAAGCGTTTTTTTCCCTCGCACCTCGTTCAGGAAGGCCGTGTAGTTATTTGCGGCTTTGAATAGAATGGTCATTCAACCCCACATAGTCCCCAACTGGTTATGCGCCTGCTCAGTTCAAGTGAGACTGTATCCTTCATTTCGGCTTCTCGAGTCCGAGGAGGGTGAACAAATCATCAGGCTTCGCCCCATCCTCTTCTTCCAGCCCCATCTCGCCAATGCGCTTCCACAGCTTACTAAGGTGTCTAGCGCCCGAGTCGCAAAGTATCGTGACGACGCGACTGCCCTCGGGCAACTGCATGGCCGTGACCACGGCCGCGACGCAATTGACCGCGCTGCTGCTCCCCAGAAACAAGCCGTCGCGCTCGACGAGCCAGCGCGCCATGCGGCAGGCCTGCGCGTCGGTCACGCGGACGGCGTCGTCGATCAGATCGCGGCCGGCTTCGAAATTGTTTGTTACTCGGTTGATCCCTACGCCTTCGACGATCGAGTCGACTTGCTGCCGCCGGCGCGTCCCTTCTTTCTCCGTCGCGCTGTACATGACCCCGTGCCGCACTCGGTTGTAGAGCCCGCTGCCGGGCGGGTCGGCTAGGACTACGCGTACTTTGTTTTCTCCTTTTCCTCTCCCTTTCCCTAGAGAGCCGTCTCCTACTCCTGGTTTGAGACCAGCTTTGCGCGCGTCGCTACTCCTTAAATATCTCGCAACACCAGCAATCGTGCCCCCCGTCCCCGCGCCAGCAACAAAGGCATCTATCCTCCCGCCGGTCTGCGCCACGATTTCCGGGCCCGTGGTAGTTTCATGCGCTTCGTAATTCGCCGCGTTCTCGAACTGATCGGCGAAAAAACCCCTACTATCGTCTTCTGTCTTCGCAGACGCCGTATGTTCCCTCGCCCTGCGCTTCGCGAGATTGACGAAATGTTCCGGCGACGCTATAGGTGCCACGGGGACCCGTTCCACAGTCGCGCCCAGATGGTGCAGGAGGTCGGATTTCTCCTTGCTCTGGTCGTCGGGCATGCAGATATGCGCCCTGTACCCTTTTGCCCGGGCTAGTGCCGCGAGGGATATCCCCGTGGATCCGACGGTGCCTTCGTAGATCGTGTCGCCGCGTCCGGGGACGAGAAGCCCTTGGGACTCGGCGACTTCGATCATGCGTAGAGCTACGCGGTCTTTCGGACTGTTCCCCGCGCCGTTGAGGAATTCGGCTTTGCCGAGGATCGTGCGCCTTGTCGCGAGCGACAGGCTGTGGATCTCGATGAGCGGCGTCCCGCCTATACATTCGGCGATGCCGGAGACTGTGCCGGGAGATAGGAGGCCTTGCTCTAGTACTGATCTTGTGGGAGATTCCTCCTCCTCGTGGTCTTCCAATGCTACAGGTCGCCAGAAGATGCTTGATCGCCGCCGATCGAAGGCGGATGCTGGCGTGCGGCTGTGTTTGCGCGCCCAGAGACGCTTTTGCTGGTACCGGCTTTCGAGATCCGGGTACAGGTCTTTGAAGCCTAGGGTTACGATAACCCCGGCTGTGAATGCGACGGCGATGGCGAAGGTGCCGTAGGCGCGGGGATGGTCGCTGAGGGACATGGCGATAGTTGATCAGGGATGAGGACTCATTAATTAATGCATGGTTTCTGAGCTAGGTTTTAGACAGGTTTCTTTTTATTCCTCATGATTCAGCCGTAAATATCTATCGTTGAAAAGAATTACGGAGTGAGTCAAGATAAAAAGTGCTGTGACGTTGGGACCCGATCTCAGACTGGATCCAGCCAGGTACTTTATACCTTATTCAGCGATATGCTTGTAAGAGATTTATAGACCCCTCGACTGCAGGTCCCACCGCCGAAAGGTAGCTAAGTTCGGGTCGGGAAAATCCACATAGATTGGTAGAGCTCCGGCCCTCTCTCCAAAGCTCACGAGACACCGGCGCAACACCCTTCTTCCTCTCACGGGCCACGGCCAATTCCACAACACGACACCATGGACTCTCCTATAGTGACACAGCTGTTCAGACAATTGTTTCGACATCCCGCTTGCCAATCGAGGAGGAATCTAGCCACATGCTCGGTCGCCAGGTGTCTCCAACATGGCCATGGCCGTGATCGTGCACATCAGAACCGCCAACGGCGACATCACGAACACCCACCACCGATACAGCAGCAGTCAAGGAGGAGTATGGCCACTCAACGGCATACGCAAAGAGGGCCACAGTCATCGGAAAAGGATAAGGAGGCAGATTGGCAGCAGCGCACACAGCTGTTCTTCCTCGACAAGTCGGAGGAATACAAGCAGTACCCGATGGTGACGGCCGACGAATTGCGATCGCGAAGAGAACGGCCAAGACGGGTCAAGATGCTGATGCGCGACTTTATAGAAGGTGTGTGTGTGTTTATATCTGTTTGGTTGTGTGTCGGTGCAGCATGTGTGTGGTGTCATCATGGATTAATGGACTTGTACCGATGTGGGGTTACTATCGTCAACCTCGTCGTCGTCGTTGTGGCCCGTCCCACTAAGCACACCGAACATGTCTGAGACTGAGACTAAAACAAAATCAAGACCAAGACTAAGAGACTGGGGCTGACTGAGCGCCGATGCCGGTGAATCGCAGACAGCCTCTACAACCCGCACTATGGCTACTTCTCCAAGCAGGTGGTCATCTTCAGCCCGGGCGAGCCGTTCTCCTTCAACGCGCTGAAGGACGAGCCGGCCTTCTTCGCGCAGGTGGGGCAGCGCTACACCGAGTTCGAGGACGCACTGGACGCCCAGCAGGTCGACGACACGCGCCAGCTCTGGCACACGCCCACGGAGCTGTTCCGGCCGTACTACGGCGAGAGCATCGCGCGCTACCTGCTGTCCAACTACCGGCTCTGGGGCTACCCCTACCACGATCTCATTATCTACGAGATGGGCGCCGGCCGCGGCACGCTGATGCGCAACATCCTCGACTACATCCGCGACGTCGACCCGGCCGTGTACGCGCGCACGCGCTACAACATCATCGAGATCTCGCCGGCGCTGGCGGCGCTGCAGTCGAGCCACCTGCGCCGGGACGCGGCGTCGCGCGGCCACGCCGACCGCGTCGACATCGTCAACACCTCCGTCTTCGACTGGACGTCCCGCGTGCCCGTGCCCTGCTTCTTCCTGGCCATGGAGGTCTTCGACAACTTCGCCCACGACGTCGTGCGCTACGACCTGGCCTCCGAGGAGCCGTTGCAGGGCACGGTCTTGATCGACGGCCGCGGCGACTTCTACGAGTTCTACGAGCCCGTCCTCGACCCCGTCGCCGGCCGCTACCTGCGCGTGCGCCACGCTGCCACCGCCGGCCGCTATGCGGCTCCCTACAGCTCTTTGGGGTTTCTCCGCGCCCTCCAGCGCCGCTTGCCTTTTGCTTCGAACCTCAGCGACCCCGAGTATCTCCCCACGCGCCTCATGCAGTTCTTCGACATCCTCGAGAAGTACTTTCCCCTTCACAGGTTGTTGACCAGCGATTTCCACACCCTGCCCGACACCGTCAGGGGATTGAATAGTCCGGTTGTGCAGACGCGGTACCAAAGACGGACGGTACCCGTCAGCACACCTCTGGTAAGTCGCGTTAAATTGGGGTCCAACACCTATTCATGGTCCTACTTCTACCCGTGTGCACATTCTATTGAAGAACAGAAAGGGCAGAAAAAAACATAAGACAGGAGGAAATCCAAGTGAAGCAAGATCAATTCACTAACATGAAATGCAGGTCCACCAGGGCTACTTCGACATCCTCTTCCCCACCGACTTCCGCACCATGGAGGCCGTCTACGGCGCCATCACCGGCAAGCTGACCCGCGTCACCTCCCACGAGGACTTCATGCGCTCCTGGGCCTACGTCGAGGACACCCAGACCCAGAGCGGCGAGAACCCGCTGCTGACCTGGTACAAAAATGCCAGCATGATGGTCACCTTATGAACGGCGTAGGCCCTCTCTCTCAATTATCATGTCCTCCCTCACCCGCTGCTCTTCTCTCACTTCCCCCTTCCGATCTGACCTGCGCAGTGGAAACCGGGAATTGGAATGGAAAGGAGAGAAGGGAGAGGCCAATTGAGACTCGATATACAGCGGTGTACATAACCTAGAAGCTTACATAGCTCCACCCAATGGTGTGATGACTATGCTGTGCTGTGCTGACTACAAAGCGCGGCAAAGAGGTATTACCTCACTTCGTATGTACCTTTACTACGCATGTATCTCCAGCGGATGGACTTGCATAACTACATACTCCGTACATAGCTATCAATTGTTACGGCGAGTGGCTTAGCGTTGCCGTACAACGAATTCTGGGAACGTATGTGAATTATAAGGTGGAGAAGAAAGGAAGAGACGGAGCCGCGAAGCTGGCTGCCGATATCTCCTTTTTACTCACCCATGGCTGACTAATGGCTGCGTAAGCCACACCACCAAACAGATATGTCCACTAGCCAAGCCACAGCAAACACCACTAGCCACTGCCACAGCCACAGCCGTGATTACCACCTATCTACCAACATAGTAGAGACCGTCACTTCAATCAATCAATCAATCAGTCAGCAGTCAATTGCGTAGACGTATCTGTAACTCCATACCTACTGTCAGATTCAATTCTTCGATTCTTTTCATCTAAAAAGATATATAATATGGAAGACAAAAAAAAGAAAAAAAGAATTGACGCCAGGCACTCGAACATCTGACCAGAACTGAACTGACTACTTGTGTGACATGCCCCAGCTCTGCGTAAAGCTTTGTTGTCAGATTCAACTCCGTCATCTAAAAATATAGATAAGACGGAAAAAGAAGAAGAAAAAAAAAGAAAAAAGAATCGAAGCCGGGCGCTCGACCATGTGATTACTTGTACCATGCATGTCCGAACCTGTTGCAGCTTTTGCGTGCCCCGCTTCGACCGGAAAACCCCTTTGGGAGTTTGTCCTGCCGACTGTTTTACCACTAGGCCATTGAGGACTAATTGGGAACATCTGTTGGAAGGGGAGCTGCCTTTTTAAAACTATATGCCTGCTACTTAGGTAATTTGGTTCAGTATTGGGAAGTCGCGGTAGGTAGGTACTTAGGCAGGTACAAGGGCCTGGGCTAGAGAGTGCTGTAGGTCTCTTGTTAGGAACAGCGAGAAGACCATGACGTAAGTCAATTGTAGCATAAGTTCTGTTTACGATCATGATGTCAATCTTCCTCACTTTACTTCAGCATCACTGAGAATAGGCCTCAAGAGACGATATGATGGGCAAACTCTTGTCATTTTCAACGACCGAATACATAGCTACTAGTAGTATTGCAAGGTTGCGATAATTTGAATTTTCATTCATGAATCATGAGAGATCCCGAATTCCGCATCCGCCTCACGTCTATACGACCCAATCCCCTTCCATCGCTCCAAGTCCAAGTTCAGCACAATTCGACAGACAGCACGGTAGATGAAAAGACAGACAGAGCTATGTATCTACCCCGAAATTTTGAGTTTATCTGCAAGCCAATTTTCCGCGACAGCGACGGCTTCGTCGATCTTCTCGGGATTCGTGCCCTGGCCCTGTCGCGTCGGCTCCTTGCCGCCGGATCGGCCACCAATGACCTCCGAGACGGCGGCCGCCCACGTCTCCGCGGTAACGCCTTGGGATGCGAGATGCTAGTGACCGTGGTCAGTAACAGGCTTATTGGTCTGCGAAATGGAATTTCGTATCCAATAGTTTAGGGGAAGAAAACTTACAGTGCCGACGTATACGCCGTGAACCACGGCACCCTCCGCCTTGCTACCGCCGAAGACGTAGACTGTCCGCTCCTTGTCCTTGGTCTTGAAGTGGTTCATGACATCTGCAACAGCTTTGGCGTTGGCAGAGATAGGAAGGTGCGCGACGAAGTGCTTGGCATCTTTGTTTTCGTCCTTGGCGAAATAACCCGTCACGGAGTCAAGAGCAGTCTTGGATTCGGCCTTTTGTCTCTTCTTCTGCTCATCGACGACGGACTTCACGATCTTGGCAAAGCGAGTCTTCAGCTCCTCTTTCTCAAGTGTGGAGATGACCATCGTGTTGAGGTCGACCGTGGCTTGCTTCACTTCGGCTTCCTTCTCTGGCCCAAAGGGTAGGGTGCCGATGACATCAAGCCGCTTGGAGAATTCCGCAGCCTCACGTTGGACACGGTGAGCAGCCTCGCCTGTAAAAGCAACGATACGGCGAATTCCCTTGGCAATACCGCTCTCCTCGACTATCACTAAATCCTTGATGATACCAGTCTTGTCCACATGTGTTCCTCCGCAGAACTCCACGCTCACCTTTTGCCACTTAGGGTTCTCGGGTGTCTCCAGGAGCGTATCTACGTCGATACCGACCGAGACTACACGTACAGGGTCAGGGTAGGTCTCACCAAAAACGGCGCGAACACCAGTGATCTTCTTCGCCAAGTCCAGCTTAACATCCTTTGAGTATATCGGGCAGTTTTGCCGAATATATTCATTTGATAGTGATTCAATTTTTTGCAGCTCGGGGATTGTGACCCCTGTCTTGTGGCTGAAGTCGAACCGCAGCTTGTCTTGATCGACTAAGGAGCCCTTCTGGTTAACATCATCACCTAATACCTCTCGTAAAGAATGGTTCAGGATATGTGTGCCCGTATGGTTGTTGCGGATTGGTTGTCTCCGCAGTTCGTCGTACTCGCAGATAACTTCATCGCCGGCCTTGAGTTCGCCATACTTTAAATACCCATTGTGGATAATGTAGCCACCGAATTGCTGGACATCTTGTACATCGAACTCAGCAACACCGTCGATGAGAATCCGGCCCTCGTCCGCAACTTGCCCTCCTTGTTCTGCATAGAAATTTGTCTTGTCGAGAATAAGTCCAAAGGGCGTGTTGGGTGGCAGATCTTTGGTCGATTTCAAGAATTCTGTTCCCGTGTAGATGAGCTGAACATGCCCGGTAGTGTTGCCTTTGAGGAATTTCGGTTCGTCATCTGGAAGCGGAAGCTGAACCTGGTCTTTCAGCTGAGCGAGTTGGTGGACATTTAATTTTGTAAAAGTTTGCGAAGATTCTTTTACGGCTTTGCTCGCTTCACGGGCCTTCTCCCTTGCCTCCGCAATCTCTTCCTCATCCATTGACAAACCTCGCTCTTCCGCCATCAATTTCGTCAAATCCTCGGGGAATCCGAATGTGTCGTACAGCCTCCATACATCTGCGCCGGACAGCTTCTTAGTCCCATTGCTTGAAGCCTCGGCGGCGTATTTCTCGAACTGTTTCTCTCCTCGATCTAACGTCCGGGAAAATGCCTCCTCTTCTTCGTCTAGAAGCTCTTTGACATCTTGCTGTTTTTTTACGATCTCGGGAAACTGTGCTCCCATCTGCTCCACGAGCGCAGGCAGAATCTTTGAGAAAAACGATCCAATTTCGGCGTTGAAATATTTCCTAGCGTACCGGACACCTCTGCGAAGCACACGTCGTACGACGTATCCTCGGCCTTCATTGTTAGGAGCAGCGCCGTCGGAGATTGCAAACGTGAGAAGACGTATGTGGTCGGCGCAAACACGGTAGGCGGTGTCGATCCCGTCAACATCGTCCTTCCCGTACTTGTCGCTATACGGCCGAGCACCGGTCACTTCTTGGATTTTGTCGAAGAGAGGGGTGAAGATATCAGTAGCGTAATTCGAATCTTTGTTCTGCAGAGCAGAAACGAGTCGTTCGTACCCCATGCCCGTATCTATATGCTTAGCAGGAAGAAGCTTGAGGGACTTGTCCTCTTGCCTGTCAAACTGCATGAAAACATTATTCCAGACCTCAACGACCATGGGATCATCAGCATTGACAAGATGCGCTGCGTTCCTGCCGCCAATCTTGTCGTAGTGAATCTCGGAGCAAGGGCCGCAGGGGCCTGTGGCACCCATCTCCCAGAAGTTGTCTTTCATGTTGCCAGGCAGGATATGGTCTTCGGGGACACCGACAGATTTCCACATTTCTTTGGCCTCGAGATCGGGTTCCAGGCCGAGTTCGGGGTTGCCTTCGAAGTAGGTTACGTACAGTCGAGTTGGGTCGAGGCCGAAAACGTCGGTAAGCAGCTCCCATGACCATCCAATGGCCTCTTTCTTGAAGTAGTCGCCAAATGACCAGTTCCCCAACATCTCGAAGAAAGTGTGATGATATGAATCTTTCCCGACATCGTCTAGGTCGTTATGTTTACCACCGGCACGTATACACTTTTGAGTATCAACGACGCGCTTCACCTTGGCGAGGCTATCGGTTGATGCGATGGTTCCCAGAAAGACGGGCTTGAACTGGTTCATACCAGCATTTGTGAAGACTGATATTAGACTAATCAGTGTTTGGTCTCCCAACAAGCCTCGTACTGAACCCAATGGGTAACGGGTATCGTATTTTGATATCCATCCAGGCTTAAGCAGTAATATGCTGCCGACAGTCTTGTCGCAATCCTTGTTGCAGGCTTCCTATCGTTCTGCTGCCCGTTGCGAACAAGGGAAGTTCGAAACAGGAAGGGGAATTGATGTACTCACGTAATGTTGGATCATTGTGAGGAACGACGGAGGACGAAGGTACTATGGTGTGGCCTCTCTTCTCGAAGAATTCGAAAAAGGTGTTGCGCACCTTCACGCCCGTCCACTCGGGTTGTGCCATGGTGGATAGAGTCCTCTGTAGGGTCGGTATCGCGTGAAGACCGTAGGGGATGAGAAATGGATGATGACTAGACGGGGAACCTTGTGAGGAAAATTTGCGCAAACGTGGCGCGAACGAGTGTAAGGCTGTAGCCGTATGGTGATATCGGCAGAGTGAGCGCAGGGTAGGACTGTCAGAGGCGATTCTTGTAGTAGGCTCTGGAAAGGCGACCGCGGGGCACTTGCATTTAAGGAGGGGCAGTGACGCTATTTCACGTCTAGCTGCCGGCCGTGCTGTGGCAGGGATGGGGGCGTCGGGGTCGTGCGGTGCAGGTGCAGGTGGGCCAAAGGTGTAGAATCTTCTACTCGATTGACTCAGGCAGCCTATAATTGGCGTGCTTCCGCCCCTTCTCTGGCCTAGCAGCCGCCGCATTCGCTCTTCCTTTGAATTGGCAAATCGACTGAATCAATCAATTCCCCATCACAGTCACAAATCCTGATCTGCGCAATACCCAATACACCTGCGCAAACCGGACTGCAATCTCAGCCAGATAACTATCTGTCCCGCGATTGGGTCGTTTCCTGCGGCGCACCAAGCAATTCACCAGACAGGAGTCATAGTTTGCTCCGATAACCGCAGCAGACTCACTGTCGTGGAGGTGCACGTGTTGGTGCAGCGGTCGGTCGAGGGTAGAAAGAGGGGAATTTGGACGGGAGGACCTGATTGCAGGCTTGGACGGGTAAAAGAGGCCCTGATTTGTAGTGCAGCAGCCGGGAGGGTACCGTACCCAGCCTGCGACTGCCCTTTCGGACCGCTCTTGACAGCCCACTTTAGCAAGATGGCCAGCATGGAAGTGCAGCGCGGGCCAACCACCAGAAGCATGGTGGATGCCGCCGCCGCCGCTAATGCGCACTATCACCACCGCTACGATCACGATTTGCATCATCGCCAATATCTCCCACAGCAAGCTACGATACAGCAAAACGGGTACAATGGCTGTCCCTCTCTTGGCCCTAAATCGCGGAAGCGGAAGGCCGATTCACAGGAGAACGAGCGGCTATCCAAAAGACTAAGCTTACTCAATTTAGGTATGTCGAGATGACCTATCCAGTCAAAAGCTCTTCGTAGCCTTCAGTCAACACGGGCCTCCCTACTCAATTGGTCGCTAGCAATAGAAGAACATAATCAAGATGAGACAGCTAACCACAGTTCTTGGCTCAAACAGAAAAACACGGTCATAAACTATACATTCCCGTTGAGAGCACAAGTCCACCACCCGTCCCCGAACATGCCGAGTATAATAACCCAAGCCAGCCCTCGTCATCGTCAGCCGCCGCCACCGACGACGATTTCATGCAACTAGATAATACTAAACACAAGGTCTACATATACGATCTTGATGCCGAGCTCTCATCCGCCGATGAGAACAGCGAAAGCGAATCGTTGCCCGGTTCGCCTACATCCGGTCGCGACCGTCTGATCTTCTCGCCCGAGATCAAGAGACACCTCTACCGATCACGGATTCCGTCCGCTGTGCTCGCGAACCCAGATGGCCAGTTGGCTGGTCATAGCATCAACGACATGCAAATGGTGCTCTACAGCGAGCCTTCTTCGCTGACAGTACCCCGCGAGCAAGACCCCGTGCGGAAGGCCATCCTGGAAGCCCGAGCCCGCGCGCGGCAGCAGCAGCAGCAAAAAGACATCTCGACGAGCAGAACAGTGCCTGAGCTACAGCAGCAGGATACGACAATATCCGCGATTCCGTCTACCGCCAGCTCATTCCCAAGCTTCGGCAATACCAACGGTGCCCACACGGCCATGAATGGGTTCAGCGGACATGGCGCCGTCCACCCAACCCCGGACACAGCATCATGGCACAACTCTCTCGCCGTAGAGGACGACGTGGACGCCATGGACATGGACTGAATACCTTTGACGCCACCACGACACGTTTAACCTCGATTTTATTCCTCCAGCGTACGGCGTACGGCTGGCTGTACAACTGATATATACCCTTTTCTGTATCTAGGTTGGGCGAGAGCACACTAGGAGCGACTGTTATCAATGAGTTCCTGATTTCGTCCTGCTGGCTTTTTTCTTTTTTTTTTTCTTGTGTACTTTTTTGTTTCTTTACAGGTTATAGGCGTTGGGTGACTCATGAACGTTGTCATTAGGATAGCCTGTTCAAAATACTATGTATAGTTTATAACAAGACCGAGCGGTCAACGTATTATGCATTCTCGACTCTCAATACGTGAATAAGAACCAGCCGGCCATGAACAACATGTATTCCCCAAACCCATCCGCGATCTCAATATCTTGCTATGCTCAAATCAATTAGTGCAGCCTTTTGCAGCCAAGTAAAAAGCACCCATCGCATACGCCCGCCATAATCAGATGCGTTGCTCGAATCTATTTATTAGTTTTTGAACCACGCAGTGGCATAACCGCAACGTCCCAACTCCTGACTTCCATTGTTTCATGTATAACCGCCCTTCTGCCTCTGTCACATGGAGGGAGCCCAATATCCATCGCTTCTCTTTGTTTCATCCATTCATTCTACCTTTACCCTCCCTCCACCAAAGTGGATCAACACTCCCTCCCTGCCCATCGCAGCTCTAACCACACCTCGCACCTCATCCCCTCGTCGCAAAAGCGCCAGGAGGCGGTCCCGCCGGGGGTGCATACTCCGTGTCCTCCCCTCCCCCGTGCATCTGATTCTGCCCCTGTCCCTGAGTCGGAGCATGGCGGTCCTGCATAGGATCGACCTTGGACCCGGCCGGCGGGCCGTCGTACACGGGCGGACGGGAGGGGTCGTAGACAGGCGGCGGCATCGGGTGCATGCCGTAGTAATCGGCGCCGGCTTGCTGCTGAGGGTATAGGGGGCGGTAGATGGGCGTGGCGTGCGCGTGCGGTGGGTAGCCGTAGGATGGGTCGGCTTGCATGCGTTCGGTGCGGGAGAGGAGCCACTGGAGAGACAGTTAGTTTAGTACGTGTTCATGAACGGGTGGAATGAGTACAGGAGGGAAGAGATGAGGGGAGGAGACTGGAAGTTTATGAATGCGACAGATATGAGAAGGGAGAGCGAGAGAATGGACGCACAGCGTGATAGCCCATGGGCTTTAATCCCCTCCTCATGCGCCGCTTCGCGTGCATGCGGCCGCCGATGACCCAGGCGGCGAGTATGAAGAGGAACGCGAAGAACAGCACGTATTTGACGATGATGCCGGTCTATTTAATCACAAAGTGATAAATGTTAGCGTATCCACCCATACTTAGCATCATCGAAGTAGGTACGAAGTGCAGCAGCAAGACACAGAGGATGGATGGCAAGGGGTAGCACGGAGTGGAGAGCGCAAACGCACCTTCGTGTACCAGAACCACTCGTAGGCATCGTCATCTTCCTCATCTCGTATAATAAGGTGCCGTCGCGCCAGCGCGAGTGCGGATGAAGCGATTTCATGTCTGGACTGCATCGGGATGCCGATGTGAAGCGGGAGCCGGAACGGCATCGTGGTTGTCTGTTGCGTGTTGACGCCGTATGTCGATAAGTAGGGTTGCTAGGTTGATAGATGGTGTGAATGGATTGAAATTGCGTCTGCGAAGCACCCAAAAGTCTAAGTTTCGATGAAGAGTCGCGGCTTCCTCCTAAAAATTAACGTATCAAGTCCGCGGGGGCGTTGCGCCTCGTTGGTGACCGTCGATTGACTGATCGTGGCGATGTCAGGGGGCTAAGTCAAGTCGAGTCGGCCGAGCAACCAAATAAGCTGCCGCCCCTTGTCCACTTAGATCAGGTTAGTGACCAAAGCCTAATCCAACAACAACCAAACTCTTCCGATATTCGAAGTTGTGATAATAGTGCAGGTACGATAGTAAAGAACGGCGTGGCAATCAAGAACAGGACAACGCAGCGAAATGCAAACACAGACGAAACCACCGCGGCAGTGAGGAACCCGAGAAAGAACGAAATTAAAGCGTCTCGATTCCGAGAATACTTCGTTACTTGGGGAGGGAGCTGCCCGACCCGAGCTATGCCACTTTTAGCCTAAGCTTGGCATGATAATTGGCCCACTTGGGGGTGCCTGGCTAATGTAAAACGAGCCACTGAGACTTTGAAACTCGACTCGCCACTCCGTACTATTCTGCTCCATACTACGTACCTAGTACGGAGTACCTAGACGATGTGAAACCCACTGCATGCCCTTCTATGCATACAAAATTACTACGAGTTTGACCCGATTACTTACTCCGTACTGGGTACCTAATTGCAGTGCTACGAAACCTAACTCTTAATCTCGATACTAGTATTTCTACCGGACGTCTGCTTCCAGCTATTGTGAATATTGCGCGCCCCTGGGAAATAATCCTCATTCATAATCACCCGTGTCTCTATGAGAAAATCGCGGTAGGTATTTGATCGTCCAATAGTTATTCCATAAGCTGGTGTTTCATTCATTGGTTGGAGCTTAGGCATGCACAGTCGATCTCATGTACACCTGCGTCTTCGGGAATTCTAGGATATCCAATTCGCTCAACCGGTGTTCCTGGCAAGAGACGTCACGACATTAATGCATTGAAGATGGATTAATTGTATCTCTGTAGCTACAGCCACACTATGATTCGAAAATGAGAGATATCGCGATGAGGAGGAAGCATGCCTTCGTTTTCAGCGAAGTACGGCCGAATATAATGAATTTCATGAGTACTAAATAACGTGCTACATGGAATTTTGTTGCTTTAAAAAGCATTGCAATCATTCTAACCATCTTCATCATCCGACGCTTATACATACAATAGTGTGCCGCGACTCGACGCTGTATAATTTCAAACTCGTTGATCCGTCTGCCAACGGATCGGACGAGATCACAGCGGCTTCGTGGCCGCCGCCGGGAAGGGATAGCTGGAGACGGGATATATTGGCCTGAAGTGGCCTCATTTGCAAGGCTCTCCTCAATGGCAGCGGCAGGGATTGTCGGCGACTTCATCATCGTGATGGCTATCGCTGGTGTAGTCCTCGTCTCATAGGGCGGAGTATGCATCTCCCTTCTCATGCCATATGTAACTGGCGCAGGCTGCCGAAGCAGCAGAGTCGGGCTTCTGCTCAAAGCGAACGCACCCACGAAAAGTCAATGTAAGCCTTGCTCGATCCGGTTCTGACACTGCTCGTATTGCCCCTTGTCGGGCTTTGGATGGGCTTGCCAAGATGAAAAACGATCATAATATAATTATACGTAATTCCAGCCGGCCACGGTTAGTTATACGGCCAAGCCACAACTCTTGCTGCTACTATATAGGGTCCGAAGGGCGAAGGGCCGTAAGTACACATCAATGTAAAGTGTGACTCGCGCGCAAGTTACGATGTAGCTTCTGGGGAAGTTTGGAGCTCTAGCCCAGGACCTCGAGATTGCCATTGCTTGCGCTCTCCCTGCCGCCGCGCACCTGTTACCTGATCAAATGGAGGGCCGAAATCATTATTTTGAGCGTTGCTAGATGGGCACCCTAGTTTCGGCGAGCTGGGCACCCTCCGGCTGTTTCGGCCTGGCATACCTAGTAGCTAGAATTTCCACAATTGTTGCTCTCCTACTTTTTATTGCGTTTTTGGAGCTTTTGGGAGCTAAACACATCGATTGAAGCTATTGTACTGTGTGTTTACTAGTTGCTGCGGGTTTGAAGCTACTGTACTGCTACTATTTGCTAGTCATTGCGGTTTTGAAGGTGTCGTTGTTGTTGTTGTTCAAGGATCCCGTGCACGGTTTTAAGAGCTGTGCCTCGTGAATCTTGCAGTCCCCTGCTTCGTATGTCTTGCAGTCCTTTGCTTCGTGATTCGTGAGGCTGTTCCGCGCCCTGGATCGTTGCTACTATCGTGACCTGGGTCGATCAGCTCAATCAAGGTGGCTTGGAAGCTGTACGCCTTTAAAAAGGGTGAATTCGGAGAGCTATTTTTGACTCCTCTGCTTCTTGGCTGTGCCCTGATCAGTGAGAGATGTACTTGGAGTAACGGTCTCTGGGTTGCGAACGATCGATTGAACGTCTTCCCCAGAACGGAGTGAAGTCGCATCCGATTGTGGGAGATGTTGTCCCTCTAGCCCCTGGGATAGTGCAGTGTGTGGGAGCGATAGGTCATCAAAGTTTAACTCAGACGGCAGTTGATCGATGGCCGAGCAAATTCTCTTCAAGTGGGACGGTACCCACGTCTTGTACAAATTCATCGTGAAGCGATACGCAGTCCATTTCTCCTTCCCGTCTAGTGCCGTGATAGAAAACTCGTGGATCGTGTGGCGATAGTATTCAGGATCTTTCCCCTCTATCACGGGGTAGTGACCGTAGATTCGCACCGACCTATCGTCATGTGAGACAGAGAAAGCCAAGATTTGCCGGTTGACCTCCGCTTCACGATTAACCGCACGAAAGAGCTCAGTAGTAGCTCGACTGCCAGGGTCATGCTGTGAGCGTTCTGACGATCCGCAATATTTAATGCTCCAGCGCCACATTTTACTTCGCAAGTTAGAAACGGGAAGTACATGTAGTAGGTGCCCATGAAGAGGGACTGATAGCCAGCGATAAAATCCCCGACGAATGGTGACAGCTTCGTCAACTGCTCATCGCTGAAAGCCACGCGCTTGAACCCCACTGCGTAGTCGGGCTGCGGGCGGGATCCGGTCAAGGGAACCGAGTTGTTCCAACCCGCGTTCACGCTCTCAACGAGACACCGCAAAGACTCTGTTCGAAGTGCAACCGTCTCTGCTGATGGAACAATAAGATGGGAAATATCTCGGATAACCCTAGCCTCGTTCCTGTCTTGCAAATTCCAACAGGCAGCTTCAAAGACCGAGTCATCGAATATTGTATCTTTGGGTATTGGCTGAGGGCCGTTCAGAAGGTCGCTAACGAGACCTTTGCTCGAGTCTATAAGACCCAATCTAGATGGGCCCATATATGTACCCTTAGTTTGAAGAAGGAGCTCATACCGCGAGTCTCCATAAGGCGCACTCTTCTCTTCCCTTGGCCTCTGATCGCTTGGCGTCGCAGATAGAGCAGAGCTCGATCTCTTGCGGCTTAGAGTCGACACGGATTTCTTGCGGGCTAGTATGCGCTCCATCCCGGGTTCAGCGTATTGCTGCGGCCAACTTCCGTGCTCTGCCCAGAAAGCAATCGGGTTGTATGGCTTGTTGGTGTCGCTGTATTTGGCGATCGCAGGCTCACGAGAAGGGCTCTTCACAGGAGGAATACCATAGGATCTTCGAGGTCGCTTGTGAGTACTGTCTAATTCGTCGTCGTACATTTCGAGGGTTCGTTTCGTGCCGCTCTGGCCGACCATGGCGGAATTTATACCGTGCCGCAGTTGGGGCTTCATCTCTCGATCGGCGTTTGTCTGGCGCTTCATGAAACCATTACCTCGAACTTCTGGAGCTTTTGATTCGTTATTCTCTTTAGCCGCCTTGGCCGCTTGTGCTCGAGTGCGGGCCATGGCGGCGAGATGTTTGCCGTTTGTGCAGAGGCCGGACTCATGACCTCGTGCGAGTTGAAATGAGAGTAGGAAGGTTGTAGGCCGTTGAAGTTGCGCCACCCAGCAGTAGATACCTAGTACATACAGCGGCCTAACGCGTGGGGTGTGGGGCGCCTTAGGCCCGTAGACCCGCAACAGTTTGTGCTCCCAGCCTTGTCAGCCAATCACTTACGCGCTGTGTCAAGCGCCGAGTCCATAGCACCAGATGGTCGGAAATCGAGTGCGATGACTCAGTTTAGCAGCATGGGAATAGCCGCCCCCAAAAGCCTTTTCACATTACCACGAGACTGCGGGCTGCAATTAATGAGTCACTGTACTCCGTATTGTTAGGACCCATAATTACCTAGCCCCCAACACTGTGCTTACCAAACGAGTTACGATAGCAATATGAAGTGCTGTAAAGAGCTGACCAGTAATATAAATACGCTGTAGTGCCAGGCAAGCTGTCTCTAAAAATTGGAAAGCTTTGCTACTGGAGAGGCTTTTAATTTTGATACGGTGAAAATTGAGTAGGTACTCGATTTAAATACTTACTAGGGGAGACCCTTTGGAACCCTTTTTCGACTTCTTTACTAGGGGAAGACCCCCTGGGACCCCCTTTTTCGTTTACGGTGAGAGCTGTAGGTAGGTAGGTTGACTGGTTGGTTGGTTGGTTATTTAGCTGATAGATTAGTAGGCTGATAAGTTGGTAGGTTGGCTATTCCGCTGGTAGGTTGGTCGGTTGGTCGGTTGGTCGGTTGGTAGGTTGGTAGGTTGGTAGGTTGGTAGGTTGGTAGGTTGGTAGATTGGCAGGTTAGTCTTCGTATTCGGATTCAGTTATAGTGGCCTTTAGTGGCCATATTTACTATTGCGGTACGTAAGCTATAGAGGAACTTCTTAAGTTTCGCCTTCCTTGAGAATTTGATTTGTCAAGCTAAATACGTTCGCCAAAAGGCGAAGCTTTCCAATAAGGAGTAGGTACCTGGTGCCGTTCTTTAGTGTTTTTCATACTAGTCAATTCTGACCGACACCTCCCTATAAGGTTAGTAAACTGCATCGCCTAACAGCCTTCCATGCTCTCAAAGGAGAATTATATGATATAATTAGTGGATAGGTAACACTTGCCAAACCCGGCCAGGTTACTAATACTTAGGTACTTGAATTCCATCATAGGAAGGTCCCAATGATTTATCATTTCATGTGCCAAGTACCTCTGCAATACCAGTTCGCTTCTGATAAAAGAGAACTTCTTATTTCCTTCCTAGTGTAAGTACCCAGGATAGAGACAAGATACTTATATTTCCATGCCTATATCTTAGGCATCGCGAGTACTTATTGACATGAAACTCCCAGCGCTTCCCTCAAGCCAAGTATTACTTGACTTGACTTGCAAGTAACCAAGCCAAGTCAAGCCAATTCCGGCTTCCCAATTTATTAACAAGTCAAATCACGATGCTTTGTTTGACTGGTTTACTTGCAAGTACTTGCAAGTAATTATAGCTTTTTTATAGATCAATTTTGGTGTTGGTTTTGGTGTTGGTTTTGGTGTTGGTTTAGGTTAGGTGGCTTGGTCAACAAAGCCTTTGAAAAATTGCTTAGTCAGCAGACCCACTATATTCCACCAATTAGAACCCATACCTACTACCACCACCACCTACTGCCTACTGCCACCACCACCTACTACCACACCTACTACCACACCTACTACCACACCTACTACCACACCTACTACCACACCTACTACCACACCTACTACCACACCTACTACCACACCTACTACCA